>OVAP01003352.1:0-16845 GCA_900406295.1 Aurinia saxatilis
CAACTATGTTCGAATCATACAGTGTGATTTCAGGACAACTTTCCTTCAACTCGATGCTCTTGTCATGGTAACTTTCAGCGAGATTCTTGATGAGTTCATTAGCTCCTTGTACGCTTTGTGACATGAAGTTTCCTTTGCTTGCTGCATTCAAGGCATCCTTATAGTCCCAATTAATACCATCGTAGAAGATGCTAAGGAGCTGGCTCTCGGTGTAGCCATGATGAGGGCAGTCTCATCAATTAGTTTTTGAATCTCTCCCAAGCTTCACAAAATGACTCTCCGGAGAACTGCTGGAAATTTGTGAGTTGGGCCTTCAAAGTAGAAGTCTTAGACTTGGTGTAGTAGTGATCCAAGAAAGTGGCTCGAAATTCATGCCATCCATTTAACGACTTTGATGGGAGTGAGTTCAACCATCCAATCGCCTTCTCTGCCAAAGAGAATTCGAAGAGCTTGCATCCGTTGTAGTCTTCAGGTACACCATGGTACTTGGTGGTGCCAAAAATCTTCTTGAATCTGTCAATGTGGTCAATTGGAATTTCAGAGGGAAGTCTAGTGAATGATCGCTGCTCCACTAATTGAATGAGATGTAGCTTGATCTCATAGTCGTTTCTTTCAAGAGGAGGAATGACTATTGGAGATTTATCAGTGTAGAAGGTATGATCAGTTCCTCCAATTGTAGCTTGTTGGAGATTTTGTTGCTCCATATCAGTAATTTTCCCTTGGAGTTGCTTTACAATTGCCAAGAGAGCGTTGTTATCGATTGGTTCACCCATAGTGGCTGATTTCGACTTTGCTTTGCGGTTGTTTCTTTCTATTTGTTCATTGGTGTAGCTTAAGTGATTTTCAGAACCGTCACTTCTTTTTAGCATGCCCCTGAAATACCAAAGATAAAATCAAAAGAAAAACTGATGTATAACTAAATAAAATATAAAGAACACTAAAATAAATAAATAAACAAAATCCTAAACTAGAAGGCAACCAAATTGGTCCCCAACAACGGCGCAAAAAAACTTGATACACTGGTTTTAACACTGGTATTTAACTTCAACTGTACAGGAAATGCGATGTAGTACATAATGATCGAATCCACAAAGACCAAGTGGTTACATTACCAATTTCTAGATTCTAAGTCCAGCTAGGACAATAGAATTTTAAGTAACTAATTAAAGCATAGGACAAGCAAGTAGGCAAGGGGGTTAATCAATTAAAACAAGGTTAGACATTGGGAACTTTGGAAAAGAATCTAATTTGTAGCCAAATTCGTCTGAGTGTCGAACGACACCTATAGGGTGTCAATCGACACCAGTCGTAAAAATCATACTCCAATCCTAGATAATTAAATTAGCATTAAGAACCTATTCAATTGGTCACAAGTTTTCTAAACTAATTCTCTTTGCCAATAAAAAACTTGCTCTCCTAAGATTATTTTCAGTAATTACTAATGCTCTCGCATCTAATAAATTACATATGATCTAGACTCTAGGTGATCAAACTAGTACTAGTATTATGAATAAATCTAGAATAAGAACTAGTGGTGTTTTCTTAATCCATAATTAATGACTAATATTGTTATAATGGATGTGAGAAGATCAAACAGAGCTTGGCAAAGAAGACAGTTTTATTTCTATAAAGAAATCAGGAAAACAAAATACAAAAACCAGAACCAGAATTATCATATCAGAAACAGAATTATCAGAGTTATCAGGATTACTCAGACTTATTCAGATTTATTTTGGAGGCTAGGATTAAACAAGAGTATTTATATGAAAACGCTAACCTAACTGTTAAACTGACATGGACCTAAAAGATGTATGCCCAAGATAATGAACCTAAAAGATGAAAGCCCAAGATGATTCAAGGCATATTTAACAATTTTACCTTGACTTGAATCTTCCGAACAAATGTATCAAACTGATTTAAGGCATGTTTAACAAATCTCCACTTTGACATAAATCCTTCGAACAGATGTACCAGATGCACGATCATTGTGCAAGGCTTCTCTTATAAACAGATTTACCAGATGTGCCATCACTGCACCAGATGTACCAGATACTCTTCAAGAGTCAGACAGATGCGCCAAAATTACCAGATGCGCCAGATGCACAATTTTAGTGCCAAATGTACTAAGCTTCACTATTGCCTCAGATGTTCCAGATTTCTCCTTTGCCTCAGATGCCCTTGTGGGGCTCAAATACCCTTGTGGGGCCAGACTAACAACTTAAATTGTTTAGCAAGTTCATACTATTTTGAAACTTGCTACGAGCTACGAGCAACTGATTCGGTGAATAAAATTGCAGGGTTATCATCACTCCCTACTTTATCCACCTCCTCGCTTCTCATATTCTAATATCTTGCATCAGTCCCTATAACTGTGGAACCTTGAAGGATATACAAAGTATTATGCTTGACACCCTTAAGAACCTCAGAACCTTTGTGGCTTTCAGAAGTTCATCTCCACCTAAATATTTAAAACCTCTACTATCCAGCAGACTTAGAGATATCAAATTCTTCGAAAAAGATGGAACACGCCTAACTTCGTTCAATGTGCAGAATTTACCATCATGTGTCCTAATCTTGATTGAGCCAATTATAGCAATCTTGCAAGTAGAACTGTTAGCCATCTTTATCCTGCCATTATCTACATGCTTGTATGTAGAAAACCACTCTCTCCTAGGACACATATGATAGGATGCTCCAGTGTCTAAGACCCACACATCAGGAGGATGTGTTTCTTCATCAGCAACGAGAGCAATATTCTCGTCAATAGACAGAGACATATCCTCTTCAACACACATAGCCATGTCATCTTCGGACTTTGTGTCATCTTCGACTACAGCAACAGACCCATACTGCTTCTTCTTCTTAGGACCGTCAAATTTCCAGTGCCCTTTCTCCTTGCAGTAGTTACAAATATCATCTGGCTTAGGACCCCTTGAGAACGTGTTTGTCTTCTTGTCGTTTCTAAGTCCATTGCCACCACTGGCGAATAACCATGAGGCTTCATTATCTGTACATGTACCAGATGCCTTGTGGCGCAACTCTCTGCTGTGCAACGAAGATCTGACTTCTTCCAAAAAAATTGTATCCTTACCAACTTCCTGCATTCTTAATGTGAATAGGCATTATTTCAGAAGCAACTTATCTGTTAGAGACTTTGTCATGTACAAACTCTCTAACTTTCCCCACAGACCAACATCAGTCGTTTCACCTGAAACCTCGATGATGACCTCATCTGTAAGACAAAGCAATATAGTTAAATGCGCCTTCTCTTCCAAACTCTCCATTTCAGCAGCGTCGATCTTTTTCTTGTCTTACAACATCGGCGCCCACAAACCTTGTTGCTTTAACAAGGCTTGCATCTTGATCTGCCATAAACTAAAACTATTTCTTCCAGTGAACTTGTCCAACCTGACGTTCAACCCAGACATCTTCTCACCAGATTATGCAACCGGCTCTGATACCAATTTGTTATAACGGATGTGAGAAGATCAAACAGAAAACAGAGAACTTGGCAAAGAAGACAGTTTTATTTCTGTAAAGAAATCAGGAAAACACAATACAAAAACCAGAATCAGAATTATCAGATCAGAAATAGAATTATCAGGTTTATTCAGACTTATTTTGGAGGCTATGATTAAACAAGAGTATTTATATGAAAACTCTAACATAACCTTAAAACTAACATGGGCCTAAAAGATGTATGTCCAAGATAATGGGCCTAAAAGATGTATGCCCAAGATGATTCAAGGCATATTTAACAAATATAAATTCATCGAAACCTAAGAACCCTCAACCTAAGAAGAAAACTACTCAGACATAGCTAAGCAATTCATCATGCAATAATTAATGAAAGCAATAAACCGAATAAACTCAAAGAATAAAGAGAGTTCAGAGGTTTCTTCTCCCTTACAAACTCTTAGAGAATTAGAAAATTGTATAAGCCTAAACAATTACTTAAACATAGTATTTATAGGGGTCTAAACAAATTGATAAATAGTAAATTACTAAATCTAATTTTTCTTTAGTAATTAAGGAAAAAATTTTCTTGATCTTCAAAAATGGAAAGTTGGCTGATAATACGAAAGGTGTCAAACGACACCAGCATGGTGTCGATGGAGACCATCTTCTGATTTTTTTCAATTTTCTTCGTTTTCCTTTTCTTCTCTTCAAAATGTATTCATTTTTACTCCATAATTCTTCCATAATTAACCAAGTTCCCAAAACTCGCTCATGCACCTAAAATGACTCATTTGAACTCTAATAACAATAATATAGACTCGATAAAATGGATTAATATATATTATTAGTATATAAACCGGTAAAAACTAGGATATACCAGTTATGTGTGGAAGCTGGGAGTAATAAAATGATCATTTGTATTTTATGTTGGTCTTCATAAAAGACATGTATCTTTTTTATCGTTCACAAAAACTTAACAATTAAGGGAAAATATATTTACAACTTAATAGATTTATCACATAGGTTAAACCCAAACAAAAATCCAGTTACGAATTAAACATGAGAAGCAAAATATTATATATTTATGAGAAGTAGAACAACTATTTTCTTAACCAAGCCCAAAGTTCAGTTACTTTGATATTCAAGAAAGAAGTATAACAATATATAAAGACACAATGATACAAGCTACAAGGTATGAGCTTTTTAGATTAAGTTGAGTTATTATTATTATTATTAAAGGAGAAAGTATAGAGCTACCTAGGTCAATCCCCAACATATTATGTTGAAAACCATTATAATAGAAAAGGTCATAAGATATACATACACTTTTTTTTTTTTTCATAAGCATGTTCTTTTTGAAAAATTCGAATTGTGGCACATACAATAAAAAAATCTATGTTTTCTGATGATATCAATAATAAGATGATTTTAATATTTGACAAACTATAATTAAATAAATATGTGACGAGGGAAAAGGATTATTCTTTGATGTAATATATAAAATCTTACTTCTTTATTTTTTAATAATTAAATTCTTCTAATTTTTGTAAGCCTAAAACTTCTTGGGCTTATTAATTTTGCAACATTAAATTTTTAATGGATTAATACTTATGCGGCGATCGACCAATATTTTTTTATATATAATATGTTTTTTTTAAAAAAATCGTAGAATCATTTTGAATGTGCCATATATGATTTTTTTACTTCTCAAATGTAATATATAGTAATATAGCCGCTGTGTTCTTGATGTGTTTCTTGTTTTTGCTACTTACTCCAAAACTTTGTGGCAATATCCTTTGAATAAAGTACTATTATTTGGATTTTTCAACTTTGTTTGCGGGTACAATTTTAAACAAAATCGGTGAGATTTGCTTATTTAGCAAATAAAAAATATGTGATTGATGGATTTACCCATAAAATTTCCAAAATAAATTGATTTTATTTACTTTTGTTGTTTACAAATATAAAACTATATATATATATATTATACCATATCAAAGGATATGAGATGAAATACAGTATGTATTTGTTTTAATCATAATACACATGAACATCAAATGGGTCCATAGCTCAGTGCAATTGACTGCAGATCAATAGGTCACCGGTTCGAACCCGGTTGGGCCCTTTGTAACTTTGTTTTTTTTCTGTAGACATAAAAACAATTTTGTTTGAACTAACACATATAAAAAATGTTGAAAAACACATTGAAATTAACCATCACAAGGTATTTAGTATGTATCATATGCGGTTCATAACTCGTTTTGTTAAAACACTTCGTCTTTTTTCCTTTATAACTATATTTTTTTTGTAGAAATAAAAAAAAATTGTTTGAATTAACACATTGGAATTAACCAGAACAAGGTATTTGGTATGTACTTTATGTGGTCATTAACTCGTTTTGTTAAAACATAAAAATATATTCTTTCAACATAAAAACAATTTTGTTTGAATTAACATGAATAAAAAATATTGAAAAACACATTGGGATTAACCAGCACAAGGTATTTGGTATGTACCATATGCAGTCCTTAACTCGTTTTGTTAAAACACTTCGTCTCATTTCCTTTGTAACTATATATTTGTTTTGTTGAAATAAAAACAATTTTGTTTGAATTAACACGAATAAAAAATATTGAAAACACATTGGAATTAACCAACACAAGGTATTTGGTATGTATCATATGTGGTCCTTAACTCGTTTTGTTAAAAACACTTCGTCTTTTTTTTTTTTTTTTTTTGGGAAGGACTTTTTNTTTAGTGAAGGACTATTTAAAGTAAATAACTAAAATAAAGTATGAAAGTATGAAATGTAAATTACATATAAAATGTGAAGGTAATGGACTACAAAAGTTTTAAAATTGGAAAACTAAAGTAAATTATTGAAAACCTATGTGTAAACCATATTCATCGTCTTTATTTTTCCCTTTCCATCTTTGTATGAAATAAAAAATTTGAGTTCGGTCCTAGACTTAAGTATGGATAATGTCCATGAGAGAAAACAAACATGTCCAAGAGAGAAAACCATATTGGCATTGGCTTTTGTTGTTATTCATTCTGAAAGCTAAAGTTAAAGGGAACTGCATGCGACGCATTCTAAAAGGGATCTTTACATCCAGTGGTGTCAAATACATCTTAGGATTGGCTCGCACCATCTACATAACTTTTTTTTTATTGATCATAATTATTATAATATAAAGATTCTATATCATGAATAAAGAATTTCAATATGAATTATGCGTACAAAAATTTTTGAGTTACTCACAAAACTCATATTTGCTGCTTAGCTCGAGTAAATTCAGATGTGTCAATGCGTGCACTTTATTCTCTGTGGATACAACCCTTAAATACTATTACGAACGCATGTGCGATTGTAGGACTACTTTGGGTGAAAACTATTTTTCCATCGTATTTGAAACAATAACAAAAAACAAAAACTTACATGAATCTTTGTGGTAGTCTTTGGGCCAAGGAAAGACTTCACATTGCTCCACGCAAGCCTGAACCCAGAACCAATATTCATAATGAACACACGGTGCAATTTCTGTATGATCTATAAGCACACAAAACATTCTCAGTATTTTTCTTGAGTTAATATCAATAACTCAAATCATAATAGTAACCTCATGGTAGTTATCGCTATCAATCTTATGGATTCATTTAAGAATGTCCCATTCAAAACATAATAGTAACCTCATGGTAGTTATCACTATCAATCTTATGGATTCGTCGAAGAAGGTCCCTTGCACCTTACTAAAGTTCTTCAGCCCCTAGAAATCCAACAAAAAAAAAAAAACATATCACCAAACTAACTCGCAATCTTCCTATGTTTTCCTTTGATTTGAATACAAAAAATAAAAAAAGTGGCAAAGACAATAGAGCATGTCAGGCCTTGCACATTTAAGATCGCAATGCTTTATCAGTGTGTTTCTTAGCAGTAATGCAAGCTGGTAATTTAATATTGATAGTCTTCTCAAACTCGCGCATATGGTATTTCACGTACCTATCGATAATAGTGAATGGCATCGGCTTTGTGGCATAAACATGGCCTAGCCTCTCTATGTAACACCCATGGTAACGTTGAGGATAATACATGCGGACTTCGTCGATTTCCTTGAAGAAATCATAGTCATTTACTTCCAAATCACTCCTTCGCATATCTAGATTCGGTTTTAAGATTATATGAAATATAAAAAAGCCCAAATCTCAGTCGATGATGAAATTTACAAAGAGCATTAAAATGATTAATCGAGTTCTTGAAATTCACGAACATGAATGCTGCGATGGAGATGAAAACGGACTAATTGAATGTTGTGACATAGAACCAAAAAGAACTAACTCAAACACAAACAAGACATCGAAAAATTATTTGAAATCGTAATACTGCCCGAATCTGAGAAGAAATACATACAACCAAATTTGTTGAAAATGAAGTTGTTCAATCTCATGTATACTCTTAAGATTTTGAAAGTTCCGTTTAAAGAGTAAAATTGTTAAAATTCATATCTCAATAACACTAAATTTTATGGGAACAACAGAATCCTTAAAATCCAAATTTTTCCAATAATCAAAGATTTTGAATAGAACTTAAAATCGCCAAACCATAGGGATTATTCAAATTCACAAACCAATAACAATAAAATTTAAAAATTCTATAAATCCTTATTAATCCATGTGCCAATAGCATAGTAGGGGATTAAGAACCCTAATTACAAAGACTCTACGGAAGCATTTCCAAGTTTCTAGGGAATTTCTATAGGTCATTTTTACACGTCACACTATAAATATATTAACTTTATCTGTGAGTGTGACACCTAAGCGTATTTCAATAATTATATGTCTCAAATAATAGAAAGGGGATGAGATCATATAATCTAAAATAAAAAGTAAAAAAGAAAATGAAAGGAGAATATACAATGAAAAACTAAATAGATGGAAGGTCTAAATCTTATTTATCCATATAAATACATTAAAAAATTCGACCTTTTATGACTTCTCTCTAAAGATTAATTGTAATGTTTAGGGAATGTCTTTGTTAGTGAAGAAACATGAGAGAATCATTAAGTTTTAAAAAGAATTTGTTTTCTCACACAATGGTGTATTCAACTAGGAATTTGAATGATTTGAGGTGTAATGAATTTTCTTTTTAATGATTTTGAGTTTCACCTAAATTCTACCTAAAATAATGTGATTTGGATTTTCGTGTTTTTAATTAAAGAATCCTCCAAAACACCCTACAATCACAAAAACGAAAAAATATTTTAAATATTTTTAATACCAGTGGATTTAATAGTATTTATTAAAATTACTAGTTTAATAACATTGATTTTTAAAAGACTTTTTATACATAACTGAATACACTCATACATGAAATATTATACTATATTGGTTCCATAAATACCTTTTTAGTTCTTTTTTTGTTTTTTTAAAAAGAGAGTTCATTTTTTTTTTAATATCTATTTTTTATTGATTGATAGTAAAAGTTGTAAAATTTGGTAAATATTTGAATTACTAGTGGTTTAGAGTTACAAAAATGCAAGTATTATTTACGCATTAAAGGGGTTGTATTCAACAAAGAATTTTAATCTATATGAGGAGTAATGAGTTTTTATGATTTTGATGATTTTGAGAAGTTTTTGTAAAATCTCCAAAATTCCACGTAGAACCATATGATTTGAGTCTTTGTATTTTTATTTTTAGTTAATCAAATCCTCTGTGAAGTTATTTTATATTAGTGGCAAGTAGTATGTCCACCAAAAATCTGAAACTGACACCATCACGCCGGGATTGAGTCTCACTGTCTACATAGTATATGTATTCAATTAATAAACCGACCAGACGTGACCCGATATTGAAAAAAAAAGACGAATCAGATCCTCCCAAACATTACAAAATCATGCAAAATATATGTTTAAATTTTGTTCGATAAGAATGGATTTGATGGTATTTAAAATAATCACTAGTAGGTTTTCTAAAATACATAATACAGCAACATAAGATTTGTCTGGTGAAGTAACTTTAGTCTAGTGGCTGGTGGTCGGTCAGTTGTTAAAAAAAAAGTAAAATAAAAAATAACACAAGACAATTACTCCAAATAATTCCAACTATATCATGGGTCACCATTTACAAAATCATCGTATTTTTCTACGTTTATTCCAAATAAATCATGCGGTCACCATTTACTATGTAAACCGCACCTTATTTCAGTTCCGGACTCTAATTCCGCTGTCACCATTCACATCTTTGATACAGTAAAGAGAGGAGTCACATTTGGCTTTTTATCCCTCGGCAGCAAAATTGAACCCTCAGTCACCAAGTCGAAGCAAAGAAAGAGATTGTACGGTGGCCACATTTCCGGTAGCAATGTTTCCGTCGTCAGGTCAACAGGTCAGTTGATGAAATCTTCACTTTTGTTTACCTAAAAATTCCCGAGAAGCAAAATTTAGACTGTAATCTCTTACGCGATCAAATCGCTCTGGATTTTTCTGCAAAATCTGCAAGTTTTCTTGTTTGTTTCGCTATCTTTATGCTTAAAGTCCCGATTTTTATGCCGAGGATTCGGTCTCTTTCGATTGCATGCAACCACATTTGATGAGTTTTGTTCTTCGCTTACACTTTTAGAAAAAAGGAAACTTTTTTGGTATTCATGTTTGTTCCAGTAAGGGTTTTACGAATTTGGGAATTAGGGTTTATGATTGAGGTGTGCTTTGCAATTGCAGATTTCGTTTCATGCTCAATTGGCTGCTCAAGATCCATCAACGATGATGCAGTTGGAATCAAGAGAATCATCTTCTTCACCAGTTCCAAAAGATGGAACCCAGAATGGAGGAGGGCTTTCTCACGCTGAGTTTGCTTTGTTCAATTCTAACAGGCTTCAATCTGATCTTGAAGCCATGGGTAATAAAATTAAACAACATGAGGATAACTTGAAGTTTCTTAATTCTCAGAAAATCAAATTGGATGAGTCCATTTTGGACTATCAAGGTTTGTGATTTTGTGTCCTGCAAATGACCACATTTCACCATTTTAGTCTTTGTGGATTAAGATCTTCATGTGAAATACATTTGTCCTTTTCAGTTCGTCTTAGCAAACTTACCAGAGGCGACAACCTTGATAACACTCTTCAGGGTGAAAATATCAATGAACAGATTCTTCGCCACGAAAAATCAGCTGCTGGAGTTCTACGTGTGCTTGAATCTCGTCATGGTGCGCATGCTTCTCAGCTGGCATTCATGAAAGGAGTCATTGGCGTTGTAGCCAAACTAGGGAAGGTCATTGATGAAAACCTCAGCCAGTTAGTTCCATTTCTCACTGTCATTTCGCTGCAAACTTTTCTTTGGATGGTTGTTGTAATCTGAAACTAACTAGTTTCTTTCATTGTATTTACTAAATGCAGGGTTTTGTCAGATTATTTGGGGACTCGTTCAATGTTGGCAATTGTGTACAAGAATTACGAGAGTGTTAAGGCGTTAGAGAATTATGACAACCATGGCAACATTGATAGAAATGCTGGCATTCACGGGCTTGCCTCTTCGATTGGCCGAACAGTTGAAGGCCATTTTGATGTCATTTGCCTTGAAAATCTGAGGTGTTTTTTTCTGTATTATAAATTTCTTAATTTATTTTCATCGGTACATCCTTTTCTAATAGTTCTGTTTGGTGATCGTAGACCATATGTTGGTCAGCACATAGCTGATGATCCACAAAGAAGGCTTGATCTTCTGAAACCAAAGTTGCCTAACGGCGAGTTCCCTCCTGGATTTCTCGGATTTGCTGTGAATATGATACAAATTGATCCAGCACACTTGCTTTGTCTCACATCATATGGATACGGGCTTCGTGAAACCTTGTTCTACACTCTATTTTCACGTCTTCAAGTTTACAAAACAAGGGGTGATATGATCAATGCCCTACCCTGCATAAGTGATGATGCAGTTTCTTTGGATGGAGGAATCATCAGAAGAGGAGGAATCATCACATTTGGAAGCCGGTGAGAATCTCAGAACTTTATACTTGAAAATTTATTCCCTCTTTGGATTCCGCTCTCCTCTTCTTGCTGCTTTCCATGGTTTCAAACAACTGAGTTTTCAGGGATGAGGTGAATGTGAGATTTGCAAAGCCAACAACTGCTTCACGCATAATGGACAACTACAGTGAAACAGAGAAACAATTAAAAGAGCTGAAGTGGAAGAAGGAGAAAATGGTGGAGGACAGTAAGCGAGGGCAAGTGCTCCGCGACCATGCTGTGTTCGCCTTTGGAAAGAAGAAAGAAGAGTTTGTTCGATTCTTGGCTCAGAGCTCATCCACTAATCAGGTTGGTAAAACTAGTCCCTGTGTCTCTTTAGTTTTAGTTTAAACTTGAGATGAATCAACCAAGTCTGAACTCTGATATGTTCATTGAAGCAAACGATAATGATTCAATTCACTGCAAAGCTTTGAAGTATCAATATTTGGAAGGTTGCTATGGCTTGACATGACTTTTATTTCTTGTGGTGCTGCAGCAAATGATATCACCCAGGTGAAAAGAGAGCAAGCAAAGAAGCATGGAGCTCTGAGTATCAGTGACCTTTTCCTTGAAATTTGTTTACAGTCAGTTTTTCATGCATTGTTCCCATGGATATTAGATGATAATGGATTCAGCTAAATTTCCTGGAAGTCTAGTAGACTCGTCTGGTTTAAATCCGTTAGCTGCGGTGCTATATTGGCTAAATTTCTTGGAAGACTAGTAGACTCGTTTGGTTTAAATCCGTTAGCTGCCGGCTATATTTCTAGTCTTTTAAGTATGTTTCGGTTTGACCTGACGTTGTACATATGATGGATATTTGTTATTTTCTAGATAGACGGAACTTGGTTCAATTGGGCAAGCAAGCGGTACTAACTCTTGAGTAGAGGAGTTAATAAAATCTGGTTTTCTCATCAGCAATTGCTGCTTTGTAGTCTTATACAAGCGTCTTTTTCTTAAGAACAAGATCTGGAGTACCTAGATTGTAAGATTAAATCAGTAAAAGATGAGACTGATTTAATTCATCGAAAAATCCGAGATTAAATCGGAAAAAGACATTAACAAAACTAAAAATCGACGAAGTCTAATTTGAAATCGGGATTCAAACTGATCTGAGATCTTGGAAATAATTGAAACCACAACAAAAAGAAGAACAAATTAAGTATTTACATAAAAGTCATCGACACTAGCAAAGTAATTTGCTAGATTTGGGTTTTGAAAAAGTTTTTCTTTTTGTAGAAAGAAGAGAGCGGGTGACAATCCCGGCGTTATTTTCTAGGCTTTTGTTTCCATGCTTGTTTGTTTCTTATATTTCCATTGATTCATTAATAAACGAGATTCTGATAAAAATCTGGACACAGGCCATCAAGATAAACAAAATGATCACCTGTGCTACAAGCCATGTTTAATTGATAAAACGAAGCAAATTCAAAAAGATTTTACGGAAAGATAGATCATACCTTATTGTCCGAATAAAAATCCCTAATTACAAAAAAGTGAAATAATCTGAATATGAGTAGAGAGACTAATAATTTCAAGCAAAAGACATCAGTAGCTCGGCCGATTCTGATCGTTGGTTCCACCTGCCTCTTCTCCTTGAGCCACTTCCACCACATCCGCTTCTACACAAAGCATTTTTTCCTTTTCTCCGTCTTGTTTTCGATTAAGTATTGAATCTATGTTAAATTTTGTAGCCGCCTTCTTTGCTTCTGCTTCTTCTAACTCTTTCGCCTTTGCCTCTGCTTTCAGTCTCTCTTTCTCATCCATAAGTTTTTGCAAATCATCTTCTCTTCCTCCTTTCCTGAGCTCTTCTTTCACAAACTCTTGGATTTCCTCACTCACTCTGACAGTTTCATCATCCAGCATCTCATCCACAATCTTAAGCATCTCATCCAGTCTCCCAGCTTCACTTAGTGCCCTCATGATGAATTTGTAAGCCTCATCATCCATCTTGAGCTTGTTCACCATCATATCAAAGAAGGATTTTGCATCGTCGATTTTCCCGCTTGTAACCAACTGATCTTGTAATCTGTTATACATCGCCAAGTTTGGTCTTAGGTTTGACTCAACCATCGTTTTGTAATATGCAGCTCCTTCATCTACCTTACCTTCCTTGAAACAAGTATCCATTAGCAGACCATATGTGTACTCATCAGGCTTCACCTTTTTCTCATCCATTTCACTGTAAAGCTTCTCAGCCTCAGACAACAAACCATTGTCGCACAGTTGATTCATCAGATTGTTGAACGATAATGCATCCGGACTACACCTAAAGTCACCCATTTGCCTGAAGACCTTCATAGCTTCCACAAACCTTCCTTGTGCACAATACCCACTAACCACCACATTAAAACTTCCCAAATTCATAGCCAAACGCCTTGGTGGATTATGTTCCTGCTTCATTGCATCAAACAACTTCAAGGCCTCATCAAACTTGCTGTTCTCGCTCAAAGCCTCCAGGACGTAATTATAAGCCATGGCACTCATCTTTACCTTTGAATTCTCTCCAACAGCTTCCTCATAACAAACCATGGCTTCTTTCTCCATCTCTTTCATGAAATAACCCTTCATCAAATTCCCATAGACCACACCATCATCAACAGCCCCACCAAGCTTCTCCTTCAAGTCCTCAAAAAGTTTGAAAACGGCCTCAGCATCAGAATTCTTGACACACCCCATCATAAGATAACTATAAACAACAGGGTCCGCAACAAAACCTCTAACACTCATATCGTCCTTAATCTCAACCGCCTTGTCAAGGTTACCATTATCAACTAAACCCTTAACCAGAATCCTAAACGTAGCAATGGAAGGATTAAAGGGCGCAGCATCTATAAAAAGCTTGTAATGTTCCAAAGCAATATCGGGTTTTCTAACATCGAGATAAGCCTGGAAAATCAAGTTGTAAGTGATGATATTAGGTGCAATACCAGCTTGGTTGATGAAACCATGTAACTGCAAGAGAGCACCATACTTCCCTTGCCGAAGCTGCGCAGCTAAAACGGCGTTCACAGTGAAAATCGTTGGCCGGCAATTCGAATACACAGAGTGACGAGTGTAGAGAGCAGCCTCCTCCAAATCATTCTCACGAATCAACTTCAAGATGTGATTGTGCAGATCGAGGCGTTTTCCGGTGAGAGCTGACACAGACTCTGGCAATTTCGGGACATTTGGGTTCTGAATAGGTCTAGGGATCTGAGATTGCTGCTGATGCTGTTGCTGGGATCTGTTGAATGAGTTAAGCGGCGGCTCCATACGAAGGCGACGCTTACGACGGCGACGCTCTGCAGCGGCTTCTTCCTGCGTCGCGAAAGACATGTAACGGACGGTGAGCAACGGCGACGAGACACGGGGATGGTATGATCTTGCGAGTGTTTTCAGGTGGCCCAGAAGGGCGGCTTTAGAAATCGACATTGCTGCTGGAAATGAGATTTTCTCAGTGGGAGGGAGTGGGCGGAAAAATGAGAGGTTAGGGTTCTTCTTAGGGTTTTAGCGATGTTGAGGGGGTTGTTTGGCAACTCGGATAAGTGTGTTTAGGCTCACATATCTGGGCTCTTGGATAAGCTCAATTGTAAAGTCGCTCTATTCTTTTTCTTTTTCTTTTTCTTTTTCTTTTTTTCCATCAAAAGAATACTTTATTAACAAGGTTAAAGGAAATTACAGAGGGACTTACAAATTAACCAAACAAGAACCACAAGGAACAAATTACAAGCAATACAATCAGGCTACAAGAACCAAAACAAATGTTACTCTTTTTATCCTAGAAAAAAAAAGACCAAAGCCAAGAAGGAGCTCTAGAGCTACATATGACGGAAACCCGTGGTCTTTAACAACATTTTGTGTAATGGGATTAGCATCTTTATTCGCTTGTGAGCGATCGTTTCTAGAGACCAAAACTTTTAAGTTTTCAAGCAAGTTTGTTTAGTCCAAACTTTCAAATAAGAGAGCAGGAGAATCCTTAGGTTTCATAATGGCCTTGAAGAGTCGAGGAGTTTGAGTAGCACAAACCACATGAGAAACTAAAACTATGATCGGGCATACTCTGATAAACCCAAATAAAACACAAAACTAAGTGTTTACCAAAGAAATTACCTCGGAGAATCGTCGACGACTATGTAGTCTAGTTGTGCCAGTTTTATCCCTCAAGACTTATGTGAACCTCGTTAGAGAGATCACAATGGTCCTAGAATCACTTCACACCGTTGCTGAATGGAAGAGGTAGATTAGAGACAAAGGATGATGTCGTGGACACCAAGCTTTGTATGGATATGCAGTGGATAGCAATGAGATGGTTTATGGATTGTTTTGGATATGTGGATTTATAATGGGATCCCAAAGCAATCCACTTAAAATTCAAACATATTATTTTCCTTATTGGCATCGCTGGACCTTTAGGAGGTGTATTGGATTATGTATTTGGAGTGGTTTTGTGTGATTTGACAAATTCAGTGTTATTAGCACATGTATTTTAAAAAATCTTTTAAAAATCAGTGTTATTGGACTGGTGATTTTAACAACACCATCAAATTTGGTGTTATTGGACAGAGCCGGTCCTGACATTTTGAAGGCTGCAAGCAAAAAAAAATTTTTGGCTTATTAACAAAATGAAAGATTATTTTTTTTTAGGACAGCATAAGTTTTTTACACATATTAGAGTCGAATTTGGTACATAAAACTAAGTTTTGAATAGTTTTACCAATATACTATAACAACAGGAAAAAAATTGGCCGCTAAAATAGATATAAAAAATGGCCGCAAGCTCGGACTTAGTCTGTTTGGGCTCATGGCCACCACTGTTATTGGAAATAGTTTAATTATTTGGTTTTAAGTGATTTTAGAGTGTTTTGGATGAGTTTCTTAGTTAAAAATGGAAATACTCAAATCACATGGTTTTAGGTGAAATTTGAGGTGATTTCATTAAAACTCTTCCAAATTATCAAAACTCTCCAAAACCTCATTAAACATCAAACAATTACAAACTCAAGATCTCATACACCCCCTTATACATATTTATAAGACCGTTTTTAAAACCTTATAAATATATATAAGTCTGTTTTAAAACCATATAAAATTATTTCTTCTTCTTTATAAGGATACTAGAAATTGATCAGCGGCTGCTCGCGTACTTTTTGTTTATTATGTGAATGATTATTCTTTAATTTTTAGCGTTTTTCCTTTTGTGTTTATTTTTCCATAAATTACAATCGTCACCTTAAGATTTTACTATTATTTTATGTTTATGTAACCGTGTAGATGTTTTTTCTAATGTAGATATATTTTTCAAGTTTGATTAATAGTATGCTAGTATGAGACATTCACTATATGTTTTATGCAACTATGTATACATTCCAAAGTTTATGTTAATATATATATATATATATATATAT
>OVAP01003353.1:0-16842 GCA_900406295.1 Aurinia saxatilis
TTATATCACTTAATATGTGATATAATTTAAATGATGTAATTCATCTTTTCTGTTGTAGTGTGTCCAGGCCTACAGTACCTCATAATAGTGTTTTTTATATTAAATATTGCTCAGCTCTAGTTGATTGCGTGAAGAGATGTGGGGTGAGAGAGGATTTTCCATCCTTGTATAAATTTGGGGGAATAGGCGGGAAAATATTGGAGGGCACAAGGACCATTTTTGTGAATCTGCAAAAGGGCTTGGGCTTGGCCCCATTGGTGAATGCCCAATTCTTTTGGGTTTTTATTTAGTTGATGAGAAACAAAAATAGAAAGCAACAGTGGTATCATTTCTCACTTCCCATGGGTGACTCTGAGCTCCGTAAACCTACAAATTTCCGCAGCGGAGCACTTTCCCGGCGGAGATCGTGGTGTTGCTCTTTTGCCGTCCCTCCATCGAGCCCTGATGGTCTTTCCATTCCAGCCAAGGCGTCGCAGCAGCAAAGGCCCAAATCGGTTCCTTGCTCACCACAGAGCTCTTTAAACATTGTAAGTCGAATTGACCCGCGCCGGATCCTATCCCCGGGTCGGGTTTCTCCCATAGATTCGGATCCCACCATCAAAACAACGCAAAGGGCGTCTGAGGGTTTCGACGCTCGGCTGAGTCTCAAAGGGAGAAATGGTGGGGTTCTGGTGCTGGAGCTGAGCTCTCAGGTTTTGGCCGCCAATTCGGCTGTTTTCGCTGCCTTGATTGCCCAGACCAACAACTTCAGGATGGAAGTTTCTGATGTCGACAATCTTGGCGTTTTCAGGGAAACTGTACAACTCATGTTTGAGGAAACTGTTGGCATCATCAACAACTTCATGAAAATGGGCGTCTACAGAGCCATTGATGTACTCGAGGTTTGTTTCCTCCCACTTTCATCTTTGTTCTCTCTGCATCTTAGATTTATTCTCATTCTTTTTCCATAAAAACATAGCTGACTGATTTTCTCGACCAAAACAGGTCGCGGCTGGGATCAAATTTTCAAGAGCCGTCTTGTCCTGTCTGAAATATCTTGAAGCTGTTCCTTGGACAGAGGACGAAGAGGAAAAACTGAGGAGAGTTCTTGCAGTATATAACTTTGATGTTGCTGCAACCAGCGCAATTTGGGCAAGATTTAGTTCGAACCAGACAGAAAGCTCACAAGACAGCTTATCCAAGCAACTTATTTGGTCAATAACCTCCTGCAGTGATGTAAATCCTAGAAGTGAGCTCAGAACTTTGGTGAAGGGTCTTCTTTGCAAAAGCTCAGTTTACGAGAAACAACAGCCTGATATCAACAAGCAAGAAATATATAGAGCAGGCAAGTATTGTTTGGATACACTAGCTAAGCTGTTTGAAGGAGGCGATATTAATAGCGAGGAAGGAAGGTCATTGATTGAAGGTATATCGAGGGAAGTGGAGAACATAAATTGGCTGCTGGAAATCATGATAGATCGCGAAATAGCAGAAGAATTTGTGGAGATATGGGGGAAGCAAAGAAGACTAGTGGAGATGCATGAGAAGGCGTCGCCAATGGTGAGGTATGAAGTAAGTAGAGTAACAGGAGCAATGTTTGTTGCCATGGGGAAAAGGAGAGTGCAATGCGGAGGAGAAGCAAGGGCGGGGCTAGTAGAATCGTGGTTTAGACCAATGTTAGTAGATTTTGGATGGCTACAGAGATGCAAGAAGGGACTAGACATGAGGGACGTTGAGGAAGGTATAGGGCAGACGCTTTTAACGCTGCCGCTAAAGCAACAGTATCAAGTGTTTATGGAATGGTTCAGGTGGTTCTCAAAGCATGGCACTGACTGCCCTAATCTCAGCAAGGCGTTTCAAATATGGTGGCGTAGGTCATTTCTTAGAGGTGTAGAATCTTCTGCTTGTAGGTAAATGCGTGAGGCAATATTAGGTGCTAGCTTGATGGAATTTAGATTGAAGTATAATTCTCGTAACGTTCACTTCAGATGTTTCATCGGTTTCACAGCTAGTTTGTTTAGTCATAAAAACACAAAATGAGAGTTATGTGCTGCTGCTCAAACTGAAATATACCATAATAACAGCGTTTCTTTTCTTTTTAAAATTACTCTTTTTGACGCTAAATTGGTAAGCACATTGAGAATGTCAAAAACAATTCCAAACGTTGATTCCTCTTTTCTCGATATTGTAACATAAACACTACTAAGTCTAAAATATTCTCACTTTAGTTTTGTCATCGGTCTGCTTCTCAGGACTATCTTTATTAACATTTACTTAAGAACATAAGGATAACTATTCGTTGAGGATACAAACACAACAAAGAACTGAGGAAAACGGTTGTAAGAGATTATAATAAGCAATTATAGAATGATGATAATGTTTGCTCATGAGAGGGAAATGAAAAGCAGAGAGATGTTAAGACGAAGAGAAGTCTCATTTCTGTCTCATTTCTGTTTCTTACCTCCTGCGAGAATACGTTGGATTTGCAGGCCACGGCTAAAGGCTTGGTTGAAGAGAAGCCTGGTCTGGAACTCAGAGACAAAAGGGAACCAAGCGAGCACTGTGACTGGCATGAAGATGACGACTCCCATAATATACTCGTACCCTCTAGCCAGAGCCTTTACCGAACCCCACATCCCTACTGCCTTCATTAGTTGCCTCCCTACTTGCGATATCTGAAGTAGAGCCCATCCCGTTGGTAGAAACGCTAACAGAGACTGTAATATGTCTCCCACTGTCAGTTTCAGGAAGTGGAATAACATTCCCACTATCACCACTGACCCTATGAATAAAAAGAGCTTCAGCAGCCTGAACATAAGCTGGAAATCGGCACTGAATTTCTTCCTCCCCATCGAGACAATCTTCAGGATTATCATCACTGCCACTATCACCAGCCATGACAGCCCGTACACAATGATGCTCTGCTGTTTTCCCAGCCTACTCTCCTTCGTCAAGTTCAAGTGGTACACGATTCCGTACTGGTATATGAAGTAGCGCAGTGACAGAAATATCTCCCAGAACTTTCCAAAAAACCCAGAGTGAAGCAGATGCTCTTGCTCTTCTTCCCACCACGATTCCCAGCTTTTGTGTGCTGGCACTCCAATGCCTCCTCTGCTGCTTATCCACTTGTTCCAGTCGTCCCAGTCATCAACTATCTTCTGCCACTCGAATCCTGAGGGATTGAAAAGGAACGGGGAGAACAACCAGGAACCGACCAGGAACCAGGTTGATCCCATCACAAGCGCATATGCCACTGAGTCTTCTGTTGCTTTTCCATACAGCCTGTAACATATCAGCAGCACCATCAGCTCCATCCCTTTCACAAAATGGCTTCTTGAATACATTCTGTAGTTCTCTGCAAACTTCTCGTGCTTCACCACAAATCCACGCCCTGTTGCTCTGTACTTTGCTCCCCCGTGCAGTATGGTCCGTCCATAGTAGTGAACCTTTGTACCAAGTGAAAAGGTGAAGAAGACAGGCGCTAACTGAAGCTGCATTATGATTAAATCGCATAAAGCAGTTCTGAATCCTCTCTCTAGCCCAATCTCCATTATCATTGGCAGTGTCATCAGCAGACCCAATTGCACTACCGACTGTGACGCCATCGCTGCCTTGAGGGAACTATCTCCTTTAGCCGCTGCATACTTTACTATTGCCTCTTCCACTCCGCTTAGTGACAGATAAAGTCTTCCATATAAGAATGCATAAACGGTGAGGACAACAATCTGTAATACATTGGACGACTAAGTTAATGTTTGTTCTAAAAGCAAATTATGGTCAATCAGTTTTTAAATTGAAAACAAGAAGTTACCATCGAGCTGATGTAGAAGCCTACTGTTGTGAAGTAACAAGACATCATGCGGAAGAAATCGAAACGATGCCCCAGTCGGTAGAGATCCCTACTCAATGTTTGCTCCCCATTGCCACAAGCAACTTTGGCTTCAAAGAGGGATATCTGGTTCAAACCAACATCTCTTCCTTTCCCAACTTGGATGTACTCATGATGAGTGACATTACCTCGCCTCAGAGTTGAGTTAAAACCTATATACATACATGAACCAATCATAAGTAAATCGTGCAGGAACTAATACTACTATTTTCCAGAAAGAACCAAGGTCTAGAACCCGACCCGCAAATATATCCTCGCTAAGGTTTATGCCTCGTGATGCTTTGCTGATGCCACCCCGGGTAATATGGAAGATTCTATCAAAGACATCAGGGTGACCATAGTGAAACCGGACCCTGAAATCAGAAATCCAAGGTCCCTGGTAAGATTTAAATGATGCCGAGAAGAAATCACATCTTTAGCAGCTACATATAGAGTATCTCCCAATAACAAGTCTCACCAAATATAATAAAAAAAAAATTAAAAAAAAAATATTAATGAAGTCTGATAAATTTGTGAGTTTGAACTCTAAAATCTCTACCCATGAAACTAAATGCAAAAATTTCATAAAACTTATGACACTCATTCAATATTTTGTTATTTTATTATTTTTTATTATATTTGGTGAGACCATTAGTTTGCTCAACATAATGGCTCTGTTTTGTATTAAGCTATACTGTGTATAAAGAAAGAAGGAAAATCAAGACATACTTGAGAGGGCTTGCCAGAACTCGCTGACCAATGGTTACAAAGCTTGTCTCCTGATTTGACATAAACCAGGCTAGAGAAGAAACACTGCAAGTACCATGCCAGAGCAAAGAAACATATAATATATATATATATTAGCGAACAAAAAGAAGGAACTGCTATTGACGGTTCAACATAATATCCATATTTCCCAATACCTTCCAGTAAAGATATGTTCTCTGAAACCAAGAATAGTGGGTGCACGTACTCCATGGTCTTCATTGAACTCTTCGAGTAGGTTCCTCATTTTCAGTGCTTCTTCCAAGTAATTGTCCTATAATCAGATTCTATGGTAAGTAAAATTCTTCCAGTAAGGAATAGAGCATTATGTTTTTGTTGCAAAAACTGCCATCTGGGGAAAAATAGTTTACCTGATTCATGTCAATAGCCTGGAGAGCTTCTCCTCTCGTAAAAATGAGAGCATGGTTTTGATTTTCGGGTTTTCCTTCACCTATTTTTGCTGGACCAGGCAATTTTATCCGATATATTTCCTATGCAAAGTAAAAGATAGAAAGTTGAATAAGGAGTTCCTTAAAACAAGAGACTTTAGCTAATCTTTTTACATTTCAAATAGTAAAAATACCTGATCAAGATTCTCAACAGCCTTGATAAGCACCGAGTAGAACACTTTCTGTACTTTGCCTCCTTCCCGTTCCTCAACCTCATCAATGTATGCTACACGGAGAGAGGGATTGCTGCATCATTGCGTATATGATAATAAAGATTAACATGGTAACCAACCAATGCATGAAAAGAATTTCAAGTTTTTGGAATCTATGTTCGGCAGCAGGGATGGAGGAGCCACTTACTTAACCATCAGGTTAAGGATGTCAGTAGCTCTGCGGTCTCCACTTCGCTTCTGATTTCCATAGTTCTGGCAGGTAGCAACGTAAGTAAATTTGAGATCTGCTACTGCCTCTAACTGAGCGTACAAGGATCTCTGACTTTTCTTGTCCTCCTCAGTTGGCTCTGAAATGGCTTTGTACCCTGCTAATATTTCTGGAAACACAAGAAATGTTTTAAGCACCTAATCTAGAATGTTTAACATGTGTTCAATGGAACGATGAATACTTCACACATTGTTTCAGTATTATGGCTTTAGAATGTAAGAATGATGACGTAATACAGTCATTAGACAACACTTGGGCATTTCACCTGATTTTAATACAACACAAGTCAAAAGCAATCACGCCTCACCTGTTTCAGTAGCCATATCAAGGAAAGCCTGAAGCTTTAGTGCCCGTCTGTAATACATCATTCCCCGGACTGCCAAATACAAAATATCTGTAAGAAACAAAAAACCATATAGCAAATCCTAAGTACGTGTGGATGGTATAGATTACCAGTTCTAAACAAAGTCTGCCCCCTCAAAGAAACCCAATGGCGAAGCTGCAATATGTTTTCTTCATTCTCCAAAACAACAGTTTCATCTTTACAGCCAAGCCGCTCCAAGAAATTAGTCCACTCATCTAAAATGAGGGACCATATCAACTACCAAAAGGGTTGAGAAGTAACTAAATCCAACAACAAGAATTTATCAAACACATACCTGGGAAAATTTTCTGCAAATAGTATACAACCGATACACCATCTTCATTCTCCATTTCCAGGTCGTTCTTAGAGTAGACTGTCTCCTCACTATAGTAGGGAGTTAGAACACTGTAAATGCAAAAAAAAATTCTAAGGTTATTGATAAGAAATCTTCATGGATTGTATATTTTACAGCCCTTCCAGCCAAAAGAAAAACAAAATTGTGAAAAAACTGAAAAGGGTAGATTCTTAAATTGTACAGAAATCTATATTGGAAAAGATCAGTACCACATGGTATCATTGGAGAAGTATAGATTCTGTTAAGAAACGGTAAAAACCAGAAGACATACCTGAAGGAGAGCATATTTCTGACCCTAGGAGCACGTGGCATATCCATAAATAGTGAATTCGTGAAGAAAGCAATCCTTCTTCGTGCTTCAAGGTTTGTTGGAACATCCATTGCAGATTCTTTGACCGTCAGAAGTAAATGAAGGCGACTTATCTATAACAATGAGTGAAATCATTTTGTTGAAACGGTCTCCAGAATTTCCCCAAGGATTAATGTTTATATCATATTTTCAACTTTTACCTGTTCATCCCATTGAGCAGTTGCCAGTGGAGGAAATAGTATAGCAGGTTTTGCGTCAGTACCAGCAAAAAGTTGCCTCCCAGATTCTTTGTTAGTATGCCCAAGTTCTACCAGTTCACTGGATAAAGGTGACACCCATGTTTTATTCTCGTATGTGTGGGTCATATACGTATTGGCATGGGCACTAAATAGCTTTCAAGTTCAAGAACAACAGATATAGCACACTAACCGGTTTTCATTTTGCATCATATCTCGAGTTACAACTTCCAACATATCTTGCAACAACAGCACCACTGTGTCTCTTTTGGATGGATCAGCATCTTTCTGTACCACCATAAGTTATACATATTATTTAGTTTCTTGGATAACATAATCGTCTACAGTATTATCACTTCCAACAAAACATATCCTACGTTTCCTATTTGTTTAAACTTTCCTAGTCATAGTACATTGATAAGGGTTCAAAACATGAATTCCTACAGAAATTGGTAGTCAGTTTGGCTTAGAATCAGAAACAGACCTAAATGTAAGACTGGCAGTCTGGGACCGTCTGGTATAAAATATATACCACGAAAAATCATGAATCAATAAATATGGTTACACAAGTACGTGATTCACTTACCAAGATTCCGACAAGCTCGACAAATTTACTGCAAAGAGCAGGTAACGGAGCCATTCTGAAATTCGCAAGGAAGGAATTCTTTGATATGTTGCTCTCCACTTCTTTGATAATAATACCAATAATCCTGTGGTGTTCTATCTTTTCTTAGCAAATCTCATATGAATTTATACTCAAAGAGGGAAATTAACTTGCAGATAGATGCCAAAGGTTAAAGAAACTATTTTAAGATCAAAATAGAGAAGTGTTGAATCAACGGATTATAGGAGCATAAATGTTTCTACATTCGTAAGCAAATAAAATTGAGACATATATGGTATAATGGAAGAGAAATGTTAGAATGCTGGTATCCTTTTAAGAGTTTTATAATATTTCTCAGTCCTTCATGAATTGTAGTAAAAAAAAAATTCTGATGAATGGAAATACCTTTTCTCATTCTCTCCAATCACCAAGGTGTGCAAGACATGTTTAAAAGATTCGTAGCATTCAATGACAGCACATTTCATGTACTCGTCTGCGCAGATGCGCTTCCACAGATCAGAATCTCTTGTTCGAAATTGAGCTGCCATATCCAATGCTATCGGTATCTGTAACAAGAAGAGATCAACATTAGCAATTAAAAACAAGGAGTTATCTGTGATGGGAAAAGAAGACCACAAACCTTGCTTGCTAGCAAAAATGGCGGCCATTGAATTAGTTTCAAACTAGGGTCTGAACTATACGGAACAAGCAATAGATCCATCTCCCTGAACAAACCAGTTTGTTTTAAGACATGGAAAATATGAGATTTATAAAGAAGGCTGTTTACTAGCTAAGCTGTTACCTATCACTGATGAGATCTTCCTCGCGGAAGCTGCAAATGATTTCATTCCAGAGTTGGGAAAATTTGGCCGCTTCAGTTCTTCTTGCTGCTGTGACCTGCAACGTATAGAGATATAATATAGATGTATGGCAACAGTCTTCCAAAAATCACTATGTAAACAGAAACTAGTATCGACATTTATTTAACCTCTGCAAATCTTTTTGACAAGGAAAATCCTCTTCTCCTTGTTTTATCAGAAGGAACCAGGTACGTGTTAAATGCACCCGGTAATGATTGGAACCTTGACCTCAGCATTCCAAGGGTTCGTATCTGGCATAGATAAAGAAATGAGTCAAAATATTGTCGTGCAGGACCATGCCTCAAGTATTCACAGTTGCATATGCGATATCTAGGTATTGAATTGTCGCAAGGGAATAATATTCTTTTGAACAATGATCTAAAACACTTCTTAAAGAGGATCATATCTTGAACAACTACATGTCGACTCGTTGGAAGAAGTAATAGTTAAAAAAACAATTAGACTACAGTAGAAGCACTCACATTAACGAGTTAGAACACTGTATACTAAAACAACGAAAAGAAATAATGCAAGATCCGTTAACCGGATGAGTAGAAACACAGGCGATGCAATCTGAGCAGTTGAAAGAATCATCTCATACGCTCTTTGATAATTTCAGAAAATATGAAGACCATATCTTCGTTCTAGTAATACCACAAGGGTGAAAGAAGTGAGTGAGTGGGTCCCGAAAAGATTACCTCTCCCAAACGATCAAAGGCCCCAATGACACCACCACATATGGTGGAGAAAATAGCATACCAAATTTGAGTGTCCATAAAGTAAACCTAAGGTAAAATTAAGAACATTAGACTCCCATAGGGTTGCTATGTAGTTCATTTATATGGGTGGTTAAGAAAAAATATACCAGAATTACTGGTAACCAGAGCGACACAACTGCTCCATAGTTGTGCTCAGCTGCAAGTGAGACAAAACATTATTATCTTACACAGAATACGCAAAGAAAAATCGGATATTGTTTTTCCAAGGGAAGAAGATAATTAATTACCATCGGGGAAAAACTCATGCCATTTGTATTTCACATGGCGAATGCTCATAATTGCGTTCGTTGGCTTCACCAAAAGTCTCACCTGTGAGAAGACATGAGAGAAAAGTATTAAAGGGAGTAATGTAATTATAATTCAGAACATTGGGGTCACATAATAGTTATGCAGTGTCAAACCTGTAGAAAATAGCTGAATGCAAACTTGCAACAAAAGAGCAACAGCCAGAAAATTGTATACCTGGTAAATTTCAGTAAATATATTAGCTCAAAATAATGATTTATCAAATACTAATATAAATTTCATTGCGTGAGATTAAAGAACTTGTTTGGCTCCCTAAACTCACTTGATGAGTGCAATTTGACTTTCATGCATCCCCCTTCCAACATATATCCTTGGCTGAAAAGAAAGAACAAGGAACATATCAGTAAATGAGTATTCAAACCACATATATAAGATACTCCCCTGAGCATAACTCATATTCAAAATCTTAATGAATAGTCTAAACAAAAACTGAACGAAAACAAAAGTCAAACTTTTCTCTCGATGTAAGCTTGCATTGGTATATGACTAAGTAGCAAAACGGGGAAAAATGGACCCTGTGTTCCAGATCATCTCAGTTATCATGGTTCAGAGCTCTTCTGACATGCGTTAGGGTTTTGAACTAAACAGAATATAATCTCCATCCAAGCCTAGTAGGAAAAGAAAAATAAAACCCAATCGTCATACCTGTGACCACCACAAAAGCAATCTAAATATATGCCAGTCTGAATTTTCGATCCACCGTCGAAGCATTGGGAAAATGAACATGATAGCTGCCAGCACATTTGGGAGTAAGTACAGCGCTACAGCCATGATATAAAGCGGAGGAACGCCTTTAACTCGAGGAAGAAAAGATAGCCATTCTTTCAGCTTCCCAGGGGCAAACGAAACAGACTGAGCATAGCAAAGTGGTAAAACTACACACCAAGCGAGACTGACAATGATCTTGAGAACATTTCTCAAGACATCAGTAAATTTCCACCTGTGGAAACCTGGAAAGTTCAGGATAACGTCCAGGACACCTAGCATTGAATCAAGAACAAGGAAACCTTCAATATCAGGAAAAGTAGCCACAATGATGAACACAGACGACCTCCAGATAAATATATTTTGTTACAGAATTGAGGTGGCATACTTTGAAGGAAGCGTAGAAAAGCTGCTGTGATGAAGACGCTGGAGAGAGAATATAAAACATCCTTCCGTAAGATATCCCTCAGCTCAACTCGTTCAAATGCAAGTATAATCATGGCCTGTATTGAAAAGTCAATATCTTATTGTGACCACCTCATCTGATTAAGAACTATGAATACACGCTCATCCAGATTACTTACCTGAAGTGCTAATAGATAGAAAGTCCAGAGGCGGTCAAAACTGTGATATATGTGCCAAAATGTTCGAGTTTCTGTAAAATTTGATTTTCCTGTGCTTCCTGCTTTTCTTAATGATGCCTTTTTTCCCTGTCAGTAAATTGAAAATTGATAAAATTACCGATTAGCACAATGGGGGAAGTGGGACAGCTAAGGGAAACGACAGGAACTACTTGTGCAGTATCACGCGTTGATTTGAAAAGATCTCCATCATCACGCATCGGCCAGCCAAGAGAGAAGCAATCCGGAGTCCTGTACAACAACAATAAGCAAATGATACAAGAGAACTAATATGTCCTAAACCAAGTAAAAGGTCAATTTACAAATTTACCAGAAATATTCATTCAGATCGTCATAATTGGACCAATCTGAGTGAGCAGCCTTGCCAGTTGCATTTTTATTTGCTTCCTGATTTATAGAAAGGTTAGGAAATGGTGATATAAGGCAATATTTTAAAGATTACATCCACCTTTTGGTCAAATAGGTACCTTTTGGACTACACGGTAGATTGGTGTAATGACCTTCCGTAGAAATGCCTCATCATCTCCACCATATGAAGGCTTAATATTTTCTCCAGTAACAATGCTGACATTTCCAGCCAAGAGACCATGGAGTTCATAAGCCATCTGAGCATAAGCCAGAGACAAATTTGAATTCAGTCAAAACACACTAACAAAAATGTAGCTGAAGAAAATCTGAGTGTACTATACTAACATTGTGGAATATATAGCATAGACATTCTGGCATGAAGCGAATGTTTGCAGCTTCCCCCCAGATGAGAAGGTACAGCCCCATATATAGTATCTTCCGTTGTTGTATATCTTGAGCACTTTGAGGAAGCCTTTGCATAAATATAGTTGAGTGATTTTTAATTAGAGCGTAAAAGTCATCCAAAAATAATTCCACCCAAACCACTTCATAAATGAATAGGTTGCATGGTACCTTAAACTATGTTTCCGTCCTAAAAATTTACACCAGTTCTTGTAGTTTTTAAAGAGCTTTGTCATGACGGCATCAACAGCCCTGTCATCGAGCTGCATTTGTAGAATAAGTTAATAAAGGGTCACTGTTGAAAGAAAGGTGTTAAAACAATGAAGATATATTCTGATTTGAACAAACATTGCGGTAATGCTTTGTATTTTTTGTGTCAGCAATGAACAATTCTTTTTTTTAGTGTGTAAAGCAATGAGCAACTCTGTTTAAGGGTCTGGAAAATAAACCACTTGATAAAAGTGCATAACTACAATCTATGATGTTGTTTACAAAATCGCTGACCTATCAAAATGCATAACTACAATCGCGAAACTATCAAAGGTACCTTGTTTAGAGGTTCTGGCTTGGGAGTCAACCTTATATGATTATCAGCAAGTAAACAAACCAGATGCTCCCTCTGGTTCCTGACATTGTCTCTCTACGGAAATGAAAGAAATAAAAAGTAAGAACTATATATCCCTGGTTCAACATCAGTACATTATATTGTGTTTTTACTATTTTAAGGTGACCAACTTACCTGGAATCCGAACATGGCTCTTAGCCAGTCGAGAAGATCCAAATTTCCACTTTTCTTTCGATGCTGTTCGAATCCGGCTGGCCAGTTCAATCCACGACTGTTCCCTAAGGCAGCTACAGCGGCTTTGACCTAGCCATCAAGCAGCGTTCGAGGTATGCAAAGCCAGCTAGATATCAGAAGTGAGTTGAGAATAGCTTAAAGCATGAGGATATCAATTCAAATAATATATACCTCCTCAAGCTGCATAACAGACTGTGAGGCCCCAGCAGAATCCAGTGGAAGAATGTTGTACGGCGCATAAATTTCATTCTTTTCTTGGACATCTCTAGCAGCTGCAATAATCTATTGACAAAAACATATGTAATTTTTCAAACTCCGTCTCAGTTATATGAATAAAGAGCTTTTAATAGCTATCCTGGTTGCTACGAAGAAGTAGATTTTGGCCACTAACCTCAGGAGCTACTGCTTCAACTTTTTCGCTCTTGTTAACTGCCATGAGCACTTCAAAGAGTACTCCGGCCGTCTGATATGCTTTACCAAGCTGAGCTCTGTGAGATGTTGGTTCACAAAATCCATCAGAATAAGAACACTATTAATTACCTTCAAAGTCCTCTTAAGTGAACATGACCAAAGTCTGCAAATACAGGCTGTTAATATATACAAAATAACCATCTTCACCTGTCTGCTTGATCCCCCTGGTCAAGTGCTCTGACGTAGTGCTCATAGTATTGTTGATAGTAGCTCTCAACTTCCCGACCATCGGTTTTCTTCACCCTGGAAGCAAGACTAGAAGCATTGTCCTGTGACAGAATAGTTTGTATTATCTCCACTCATGCTGGAAGAAGAAGGCTATTATCTGAGATGATTTCAGATGGATTTTCACGAAGCAAAGTGTAAAACTTGTTCTTAGTTATTTGCAAGGTATATAAAGCTTGTCGAGCTTATTGAGCAGTGGTTATGCCAAGATGAAGGTCTGACACGATCAAGTGCACCAAAAAACATCCTATATGAAGTCTAAGACAAAGAATAGGCAGAAAACTAATGCAGATGGAAAAATCAGCATATTACCACTGACTCTTTATGTCCAATAACACAAACAGGCTAGTGAAACGTGGTCATCTATGTTTAATAAATTAAGATGATGGAAAAGAATGATTACCCTTTCCAGTCTTTGAAAGAGAAGTGTCTTGAACTGCCTCACACCTCGGCCGCTAGAACTTGGATCCAGCCTATGAGCTTTCTCGAATGCATAAAAGCGACCTTCACAGAAGGACAGGGGAATGATTGTAAGGTGAGTGACATAAATGGAAGTATTGAAAATGAAAAGTGGAAGCAAAATCATACAGAGGTAGGCAACACGAGGGCGCTCATGTTCAATCTCTGCAGCAACACGCAGAATAGGGGCAATGGTGCCAAGGGAGGCCGGAACGACCTCATGGTCAAAAACTTCAATCGACACAGTTGTGGCGGCACTACGAGAAGGCCGTCTCATTAGCCCCTGGGGGCCCGAGTCATGAGATGTACTGCTCTGTGCCATCTCTCCCTACAGGCGCCAAATCCAATCAATAATAACAAAGAGGATTAAAATGCGATTCAAATCGGAGACGGAAACTCAATCGGCGAATCGCAATCGTACGACAAACATGCAGAAATCAAAATAAAGCTCAGGCGAGAAGAAAACGGAAGCTGAATCGACGACGGAATGTAGGCAATCGGCTACACGGATTCGTGAAAAATTACAAGGAATCGCAATCGTACGAAAAACATGCAGAAATCAAAAGCTCAGGCGAGAAGAAAACGAAAGACCGATTCGATGTCGACGTCTCATTTCCTAGACCAACGACGGAAGCTGAATCGACGGGAAAGTACGTGAAACGAAAAGGAGAAAGAGGAGGGAGTACTCACGTTGGATGCGCAGAGCTCCTAGATCCCCTTCCCTGGAGAAGATGAAGAAACGGCAACGAAAACGAAAACGAAAAGGATCATACACAGAGACGAGACGAGGTCACACGGGTTCATCAACACGGATATAGGGGAGAGAGAAAACCAAAATATGGGCAGGGGGCTCTGCTTTTGCGGTTTTAAGAGGGAATGTTTTCAGTTAGAGAGAGAGGACACGTGGCGTGTGAAGAGACGCCCCATATAAGCCTGGCACCATTGGACCTCCGTTTCTTTCTGTTTTCCACCCCTTTTGACCACTAACAAATTTCCTAAACTAATTACAAAGTATGTACTAAATTCCAAACAATTCCTTTACTCGGATTACTCATTTTCAGTAATAATTTGGGAATATTAGTGATGTTATTATTCAGTGTATGCGTACAACGTAATAAAATTCTCAGATGTTTAAAAACAAAAAAATCTCAGATGTTTAATTCTATGCGTACAACGTACATAATCTCGTAAAAATATGAGATAAAAGTAATGTATAAATATCCTCTCTCTTTTTTTTTAAATGATGAATCTACAACTCCCTCTGTTTCTTAAAGAGTGTCCTCGTAGCTAATTGCACATATATTAATAAAATATATTAAAATTTCTATTACACCCTTAAATAACAAGTTGACTATTCACATTCTTCTTTGTATTTGAGGTTATATTTGGTATTTAGTATTAAATATTACCTTGAAAATTGAAAATGACACTCTTTGTAAAACAAAAAAATTAGTCTAAAATGATACTTTTTAAGAAACGGAGGGAGTATATAATAGAAGAGTGACACTTTCCATGAAAATAACATATGATTCTCTATAAGAATGACACATGTATCCCCCTAAAATTAAATGACAACTTAATTAATAAATAATAATTTAATTAATTAATGATATTTAAATAAATTAACATATATATATATATATTTATTTATTTTTTTCCAGCAAACCATATTTGAATATAATTATAAGAATTATTGCAAAATTAAAACACAGTTAAGATATAGACACCAGTAAGACAGTGTACGTAACTAATTTGAATTGTCCTCAACTTTAAGGTATTGAATAGTAACGCACAAAAATAGTAATGGTTGCAGGGTTTATGAAACTATAAAAATATTTAACGAATAAAATTTGTGAAACTGAAGAAGAGAAGTTTAATGACAACCCGACTCCAGTAGCCCCTCTCTCCTCTTCACTAATTAATTTCACCGGCAAGACTCCCCTCCCTGAAATGATTTTCAAATTATAGCCGTTTCCTTTGATTATTGAAACCCCCAATTATAGACTCTTAATTTCTTCTCATAGTTTTATTTTCTCAGTACTATAAATTATGCACCGCCCGTCATAACCCCACATCCCCTTGAAAATCTAATAAAAACTGGTTTTTTTAATGAATTCGCGGTGGTGCGTATCTTCGCTCTCTTTAACATATGTCCTAACACGGCGGAGGTTCGGATAGATTTGTTTATTTTAATGCTCATTGGTAAGAAGAAGAAGACAAAGAATCAAGAGATTGTAGAAGACGAAGCAACATCATCGAGACACGAGAGGAAAAGCAGTGTCGCATTTGAAATCATGGAAGAACTAATTCATGAATCTAAAGATGTTTCTTTATCGATAAAACATGTGGTGGAAGAAGAGAAAGAAATGGTTACGATAAGAGATGTGGTGTTTAAGAAAGAGTAAAAGCGGCAAACTGAAATCGAATATAGTGACGAAGAAGCTGAGGAGTTACAAGAAGAAGAGGAAGATGATGAAGATGTAAAAGGGAGAAGAAAAAGAAGATATAGAGATGGGGATGAAGATTAAGGGTATGTTACGGAAGTTTCGAGTTTGTATTATGAGGATAGAGTGAAAAGTGAGTACTATGAAGGAGATAATGTAAGTTCGAATCCGCCATTGTCAGAAAGTTGTTGTGAAGAAGAGATTGAAGGAGGAAGAGATAGGGAAGGTAATATGACGAAAGTGACTTGTCTGATTGTGATTGTTCTTGCTGGATCGTTAAGTGGGAAAGTGTCTGAATGGTCGGACATTGTCTTCGTGTCTAATTCTCACACTTGAATGCTCAAAACCTGTGCAAGATCACATAGCACCCGTTTTTAATACGTATTGCAGCAGCGACGAGACATCGGTGCTTCAGTAGATCGTGAAAATTTCAGAAGCCGACCACCTTCAAGCGCTCGCAAACACCAATCTCAAACTTCTAGGTTTAACCTTTGATAAACCCTATATATGTTTCTTGTTAATACATACATGTTTTTCATCATTCCTCATGTCCTGAATTTAATTTAATCTTTGTATGCCAAACAACACTTGTTTGAAAACAGAACAAAGTGTATTTTATAATAAAGTTGTCTATTTTATAAAATGCAAAAGAATTAAAAAATAGTCGATAATTAAATTTTTTTTTAAAAAATAGAGAATATTACTTAGCACTTACACCACTGGGTTTGTGGATTGAGATGATTTTCTTAATCATTTGTTTAATCTAAATGGTGTATAAAGCTAACTATTTTATGTTGCACAGTCGAAGATTGTATAAAAAGTGAAACAAAAGCCGAGTGNGTGTATAAAGCTAACTATTTTATGTTGCACAGTCGAAGATTGTATAAAAAGTGAAACAAAAGCCGAGTGAATGGCCTTTTATGGACACGATTAGGGCTGGGCATAAAACCCGGATCCAAAGACTCGAACCGACCGACCCAAAAATTGGAACCGAACCCAAACCGAAACCGATAAAATACCCGAACGGGTCTT
>OVAP01003354.1:0-16835 GCA_900406295.1 Aurinia saxatilis
ATTTGTGTGCAAAGAGTCAAAACGACACTCTTTAAGAAACGGAAGGAGTATATATTATTACTAGATCATTGGTGTAAGTTCACGTTTTTTTAAATTATGTCATATATTTCTTTCAATTAAGATCATTTTTTATTATAATTTTTATTTTCTCAAGTGTGTATATGATTTGCGTGTGAGGCTAAGAATAACGTTTTTTCTATACACATTTTGAAAATGAGACTTTAGAATAGTATAATTCAACTATTCATTGCTTAATGACTCCGTACCAGTCCAATACGTACACGAACGTGTCACTTACAATTATATCGTCACTCACGTACGTAGATGTGACCTAACAAAGACAATGTTAAAACTACTAGATTAATTTCACTGAAAACGATTCTTCAACAAATAAATAAAGAATCCGAAACTTTCGGGATTAAACAATCCAGAGTCATTAGAATTAAGATAATACAATCATCTTTCAACATTGGCATTAGTAAGAGATCAATTAGCTAGCAATGCCATTATTGTACCTAGAGTTTATTTAATTAGCATCATTTGATTTACGCAAAGTTTATGTAACAAAACAAACAATATACAATTTCCTCGAACTACCGAGCAAAACCAAGCGATGACTTTGGAACAAAAAGCTTTTGAGTTTCAACCTTTCAGGTATATATCAACGAAATGTTTGTCTTTTATTTTTCTTAATAAGGAAATATCAAAACGATGAAAGTCTACGAAAGAAAGACAAAGACAACCTATAAGAAGGTCGCGCATGCATAACGTTTGTTATTTTATTGAACATGTAACTTAAGTCGAAATATATATTTCAAAATTGTTGACCCCAATAATAATTCAATTATTGTCTCCTTTTTCCGACTAAAAGTATGATGCCAATCTGGAATAGAGGAAAAATAAATCATTAGTAAAACTGTAAATGAAAGCATGGATTAAGTGCGGTTTGAGTCGGATAGGATTAAACCATTTTATTTTCATTTAAATTTTGCGGTTTTAAAGAGTGTTAATATATAGGGATCAAATTGTGTACATTACCCACATATATTTTGATTCAATCTATTCGTTTTACCTGTTTGATCCGTTCGTTATCTTTTTGTCTCGTTTGATTTAATCGACCCGCACCACCTGACCCGTTTCTTTATTCGTGGAGTTGAAAAAAAGGAAGAAGAAGCTCAATATACACATTGAAACAATGAGATTATATTTGTGATTTCAAATTGAATCATTATAGTCACCCAATTCGTTTGAGTTGGTATACAAAATCTTCAGATCTAACTACTTATCTAACTACTAGAAGCTGTATATACGATATATATATATATATATATATATTTTCAATGTGCAACCATATATTCAGCACCTACTTTCGGTTTATTAATTATTTAATAATAGTGACTCTAAACGACTAAACCTCTGATGTACTATTTTAATAAATGGAGAAAAGCTTCAAAAGTTATCATTGTTGATTGTGATCATTACTAGACAACTCAGCATAATACGCTCTCCTTCGTATATTATAAAAAATCAAAGTAAAATGTTGATACATGCATGCAGTTCCCTCCATTTTTTTACATATATAAGTGCATATTAATTTGTTAGATTGAGCATTACACGAATATACACTTCAATCCTACCATGTAATTTGACCATTTAAAATAATGATAATATGTTGATACATGCATGCATATATCTTCACGTTTTAAATAAAATATCCCTCTGTATTAATTTTTGTAACTACTGCATATATACATTTGAATAATCCTGAAATATAAATCATTATACGCAATAATACAGGTGAAAGATCATTGACCTAACAAAAAAAAAAAACATATGTAACGAACTTGATTTTTGTTTATTATTAGTTAGGCCTAATAAAAGTAGTAATGACTTCATTAGATATATATACGTTAAAGGGCTAGATTTTTGTTTTAATGACGATGAATTCTTGTCTTACACGAAACCCACTCGACAGTTAAAGTAATGACAGTATCAAAAAATTATTTATAAGTTCAGTGCTCACAAGATAAGTGGGTATTAAAGTTACAAAATTTTCGATTAGAGATATGGTAAAATACAATTAAAGCACTATATACAGCTGGCATTTTTTGTTCTTATGTGTACGGATAATCGTACCTGACGTGGCATAAACACTTTTGGATACATCAAAGGCCAAAATTCAAAGTTTAATTAACACGTCCTTAAAAGCTTAATTGTCCTCACCTAAAGGCAAAAGAATTATTAATTAATCCTTTTAATTTTCTATATTATATTAAGTCAGTTCCTAAATTTCCGGTGAATTAGAACAATAATAACTTGAATTTTAATTTGACAAATTGGTCTAAACAACAACTTATAATTTCCTTCTAAAAATTGTGATAGTCAACGTAAATAAAACATGACTAAATAATATTCAATTATAGTAATGAATAATCAAAACCGACGTCGTACCAGAATTGGTACTGCTTGGTCAAGTTAGTCATGCCAACCCAAAAAATATGAAGGTGCGTCGAAGGAATGTTTTTAAATTAATGCCACGTGGACCTTTATACACACACTCGTGCATTTTTTTTTATTAGGCTGGTGAGAAATGGGCCTTATTAAGCCCAAAGTGTAAGGGTAACCGCATAATAATACAGAAGGGCCCAAGAGTATTAACTGCCGCATATGGGCTTATTTATATTGATAGTTCAGAAGAGGAAACCGACACGTAGTGTTACTCGGGGAATACGCAAACAGCAAGAAAATCTCAGATGAACATAAATGTGAAGTTTGATTAATTACAGAACCAATGTGTGACCAGAAATAGAAAAACTTATATTTTTGATTATCATCAATCAATTTGTTACAACTTTTACTTAAAAAGAACACAAACAATTAAATTCTATGCAAATCCCAACTTAGTTCTGATCCAAAAGAAGAAAAAATCACCATGCCTTTTTTTTTCTGTACACTTTTTAAAACCAAATCAAGAACTCAAACAAAGCTAATAAAGAACACAGTTAATCACAGGAAGTAAGAAGGTAAAAACAGTTATATAACCCTTTTGGTACTTGAAGCAGGTTTGTGGTAAGAGACTTGAGCCTCGGTTTAACCACTGGTCTTGTTCATTTACATTTGAAGCTGGTAAGGTAAACTTGAGACTGGATGACCGTGCATCCGATTTTGAACCCCGGAACCACTGTGAATCCTACTTTGGCTCGTGTAGGATTTATCGATAACTTCTTAATATCTTGTTTTCTTCTCAAGACATTCTCCATGAAGACAATCGAGAAATCAACTCCGCTTTCAACTTGGAAAATCTCAACGGCAGGATTAAAGGACAAGGCTAACTTGTGAAGAGTCCAAATCGAGCTAGCCATTGTAACAAAAGACTCATAAAATGTACTCAGAGATCTCCAAGAATTCAACACAGCTTCAGTCTGATCCATGTTACTAAATATCGAAGACTCCATATTCGGATGAATAAGCTCATGATACTTCTTATCGCAAAATCTAGCAAACCCACAATCTTTATCTCTTTCAATAAGCTCCATCGGATTACTCGACACATGCTGCATCAACTCCCTCAACGAAGACTCAGAACAACACCTCTCAGACTCCTCTTCTCCTCCCTCACTCTCATTCACACCAAACCCTTCATCATCAAAACCTCGAAACATCCCCAAACAAACATACGACAACAACGCATACCGGTTATGCCCTTTCTTAACATACTCAACCTCAGGATGAACAGAATCAGCAACCAAATCCAAATCCCACCCGGCTTTCTCCATCAACTCAATCAAAATCTTAGTAAACTTCTTCACATCTCTAAACCCATCAAGCAACAAAGACTCATAAACCTTAACAGACAACAAAACATCACTCAAATCCATAGACAATCTCTTAGACAACTTGGAATTAGACTTTTGAATCTCACTCAACTTATTCCTCAAACTCCAAACTTGCAAATCCTTACCATCAATCTCACCTTGTAAACGATTAGAAACAGTCCCCAAAGCTCTAAGCTTACTCTGATTCTCCTGAACACAAGACTCTAAACAAGACCCAATAACAACCAAATCACCATCAAAATCAAGACTTTGTCGATAACTTCTATAAAACTTCTTCAAATCAGAGAGTTTCTGGAGATTAGAAACCAAAGCCTTATCAGCAAGCTTCACACTTTCTTCAACAAACGGTGCATGAGCAGCTTGTAGTTGAAGATACGATGCTTCAAATGACGAAACTGTAGCGAAAACGGAAGAAATCAGACTTATTCCCATCTGGGTATCTAGCTTACGGACCTGAGATTGAACCGGAGATTGAATTAGAGGCTTGTCAGGTTTCAAAACGACGACTTTCTGATCGGTGATGAAGTCTTCAGAAGAGTCGAGAAGAGAGAAAGAAGGTTCGGGATCGGAGGAGAGTCGTGTTTGTTGTTCGGCGTCGTCTTCAGTGAAGAACTCATAGGTTTTGGATTTGACTGCCATGGCGAGTTTCTGAAACATTGTTGAGAATTGTTGAGGAGGAGAGGTTGTGATTGATGTTGTTGTTGTGGATTCTACTTCCCGCATCGCTCAAAATGCGGAATCAAAGAATATGAAGAAGACGAAGAGGAAGAAGAAAGCAAGAATAAAACCGAATCGAAAAAGACTTGAGAGAGATTTTGATTGCTCTCAAGTTGTAAGGGTTTTTGATTAATGGGTGTGCTTTGGATGCATTGGAAGAAAGGAATTCACAAAGCCTTTCCCTTTCTGGTTTTTTTTTCTTTCATTTTTTACATTATAGTATACTGACTTTAGTGATGAGGTAACAAAGTGATTTTGATTGTTTCCTAAATCAATTTTAATTTTCGGTTTAGTGATTTCGGATTAAGTGTATTCGGATTGGTTTAGTGATTTCAGATTTGATTTGGGTATATATGGTTTGTTGTAAGCTTAAAGAATCGGTTAATCGATTTTAATTTTATTTAGAAAAATAATGTAATTTGGTTAGTTTAGGATGTATAGTGAAGAGAATATATTAATTGGGATATAGACAAAAAAGATCATTAGTTCGAAATGTGCGTAGAAAATGTTTTAATATAGGTAGTGTGCACCGGTCAATTTTTTTTTTAATTTTGTAAGTTTTTTTTTGTTAGTTAAGATTTATCAAAGATGATACATAAGCAACATATCTCTAAATTCTCACTACTCATAAACTAGATCTAAACTTTTCGATCAACAATTTCGCCGGTGTCCGGTTTTTGCTGGTGCCGTGCAATCATTCGTTGTAAATATTTAGTTTTTTTGTTTCTTATCTTTTCGTTTTGTTTTCCGGTATTTCCAACTTGTTCAGATCTGTTTTTCCGGTGAAATTCCGGTTTAAAAATCCGAAGCTTTTTCGGTTTTTTATCTTAGATTGGGAAGGTTTACCCCGGATCTATAAAGTCCTTATTCTCTCTTTCCTTGATCTTTGATTCTGTAGAAAGTGNATTCATAAGGGATAAGTATTTCACAGAGTTAAAGCTTCAAGTTTTTTAGATTAACTCAATTCGGTAGATGAGGAATTAGAGATTTTGTCGAGTTGTATAATTTCCGTGAAGTCTCCCGTTTTAGTTATCAAAGAGCTACAATGAAGATGGTTTCAAGGATTTTCCGGCGATTATCAGAGGGTTCTTCAGTGGGATGCAATGGCGCAGTCGGCAAAGAGTTTTCTAGAAGATGGTGGTTCACGTGGAAGAGTCTTTTGTCGACACGTTAGACCTACAACAATTTAATTAGTTTTGCAAATTTTACTTTTTGGCTTAACTGATATCATTTTAATTTTGCAAAACTTTTTGTATTGTTTGTTGGATCTCGCCCATTGTAATTCATCAATATAAAAATGGTTGACAAAAAAAAAAAAAAAATCAAAGATGATACATAAATGGGTTTATAGATAGATTTGTGAAATGAAGTAAGTAAAGAATTGAGAAGTGTTTTTTTTTTTATAACCTTGCGTCTACGTTAGCTGTTAACACTGATACCTATAAATGTGAACGACACGAAAATTAAGTGTGGCATCCATTTTCTACATTCTTTTCTCGTTTATATCAATCATTAATATTTAATACACTGAGTATGTTATTGTAAGATAGTAAAATACATGTCGGTAATTTGGCTATAATGGAGAAACTTATACATATTTGATCCCTTTGTCCAAATAATTAAGAGGAATAATCTTGGGTGTAAAGGGGTGTTAATAACGAACATGTAATAAACTTTGATTGTTTGACCACTAAGAGTAATCATGGCTTCGAAGACACCTTTAAGGCAGACATGTCTTCCGTAACTCAACTCCCAGATTCTTGCTTTATCTTATAGTATGATTTTTTTAACCTTTTCTTCACGTCTTTGTGATGCTTTTAGCCAACATTTTTAGTGCTTAACTGTTTTATAATCATGTTCTCTGTTTATATACAGTGGTATTCACGGGTTTAGACTACATAACAGTGAGATAATATGTATTTGAACATGGTTGATAAGACTATTCATGCTCCTAACCATTTCTACCAAACCAATTTATAAAGGATCTTATCATGCAAATCTGAGTTTGGTGCATTTGAAATGGTGAAAAACATTAACAAAATAAGAATGAACATAACATAATTTGATTTATTTCTTGTGGGACATAAAAACCAAATATGTAGACAAAGTCGTGGGTTCGTATGTCACTATCTTCTATTATATATCATTTGAACATTTGGTCACCACTTACTACACCAACGATTTCGTTTGTTAGATAAAAAAAGTTTGTTCTACAACTACAATGATTACCAAATGAACACATCCCATAGTGAATCTGATGTCATAATCAAGACATGCATAACTCGAATTGTATAAACAAAGTACTTAGCAGCCTTAATGACCCTCAAATCAAAACTGTGTAATGAGCCGATAGAAAGTAGCCCAAACAAAGTGTAAGAAAAGCCCAAAGCCCATATATACAAAATGACAAAACTACCCCTGATCTTTAACTAGAATCGGATCAGATCAGAAAAAGCAGCAGCAGGCAAGCCGTTTGCCTGAGCCTCTCCGTACCAAACAAACTCTGATACTCTCATTTTTATTTTTTACTTTTCAAAAATTTATAAACTTTGTACTATTCAAAATTGATAGTTGAGGTTTGTATTTATATTCATAAACAAATAAATAGTAAATAGGTGGCCTAGTGTGTGTGTAGGTAATTTGAAGTAAGCCCATCAACTTCGCTCTGGTTCTCGAGAATACTCTACACTACACAACAGCTGTGACATGATGTTCATAGCCTCTTTTCTTCTTGGAATTTGGCTCTCTTTTCTTTCCTACAAAATTTTATATACTAGTACATGGCTAATACATTTATCTTTGGGACTATAAATGTTGCTTAGATTGATTTTTTGTTTGAACGCTAATTGTGTTATATACTACTTAGCATTTGATGTAGTACTAAAGTGGGTTATACAATTCAGATTAAATTGAATTTTTTAAAAAAGATATAGTGAATTTAGTAGGTATGTGCTGGTTTTACGAAACTACCATTGAAAATTGGAAAGTATGACTGTTGGGAGGAGAGTCTTGTCATTTAGCTCTTTTACACAGTTTACAATGCATGATGTAATACAAACAAAACATTAATTCAAAATTATCATCTTCTTTTTCAGGAAGTTGCTTTACTAATTCCCTGAGCAACTCATTGGTTTTAAAAAATTTCAGTCAAAATTACATTCCAAAAACCATATTATAATAAGATAATGATAATGGACCTAATTATGGATTTTAACATGTACACGTAACCTGAGAGAGATTGAACCTGATCCTCTAAATGACATAACAAACTTCTTCTCTCTTAATGATCTAATCACAAAAAAAAAACCCAATTAACGAAAAGATCACACGTAGTAGTAGTACACTACAAACAAACAAAACAACACACAAGGACGAGAGAGAGAGTCCTCTCTTTTAAAATTTGCAGCTAGTGGTCACTCTCTCCAGGCGCTGTTCTCTCTCTCCTTCTCTTTCACAGAAGAATGGTGTGTTCATAATTCACCACAGCTCCAAAATTCGTCTGACAGAGAAAGAAACAAACCATGGTGAGTACTATTAACTTTTCTTCAATTTTCGTTTTTGGGTCTGTTAAAGTTTTGGTTTTTATGCAAGAAAACTTGAAATTGATTGAATTGAATTTTGTTGCAGGTGAATTGTGGTGAGTTTCCTGCATGGCTTGAAGTATTGTTAAAGGAGAAGTTTTTCAATGCGTGTATAGAACATGAAGATGTTAGGAGGAACGAGAAGAACATTTTGTGTATTGATTGTTGTATTAGTCTCTGTCCTCACTGTCTCCCTTCTCACACCTCTCATCGTCTTCTTCAGGTAAAACACAAAAACTTTAGAAATTTCCAATTTTCTCAAGAAAAAAATCTTAACTTTGTTTGTTTTTTGTGACTTTTTTTTTGGTAGATAAGAAGATATGTGTACCACGATGTGTTGAGAGTAGATGATGGTTCTAAGCTAATGGACTGTTCTTTAATTCAGGTTTGTTTAAGTCTTTTTAAAACTGTAATTGAATTTTGTTTTCATAGATTCTCGTGCCCTAAATTAATACTCTTTCGTTTTATGTGTTGATGATGATGATGATGAATGATGTTAAAAGTCATACATAACCAACAGTTCAAAAGTGATCTTCATCAATGAACGACCTCACTCTAGATACTTTCGTTGTGCTGGTAAAGTTTGTGTCACTTGTAAACGGGCTCTTCAGTCTCCTTACAGCTTCTGCTCTCTCTCCTGCAAGGTCAGTCTTGTTGCTTCTTGTTGGTTGTCTTACTCTAAACCAAACATCTTTCCTCATTAATTACGTTTTGATTTCAAGTTTTTGTCAATTACCCATTTTGATTCATTTTATAAAAATGGTTCGATGTTAGATTCCTAAAATTCATCTTTAATTGTCTGAATGTTCAGTGTTTTTGGTCTAAAGCAAACATCTTTTCTCATTAATTACGTTTTCCATATCAAATTTTTGTCAATTACCCATTTTGAATCACCACATTTATAAAAATGGGTCGATGTTATTTTCTTAAAATTTCCTCTTTAATTACACGTAAATTGTTCTCATTAATTATGTCATAATCACACGTAATTTGTGTTGTGTAGATTAGTGACGTGATAATGAGACAAAGAGGACTCTCAGGATTTCTAAAAATCTGCAAAGTTCTTGATTTAACTGAAGAAGGAGCAACCACAACACCAAGTTCTACACTTGAACCAACCGGGTCAAACCGAACATCTTCCGGGTCAGGTGGTGGTAGTGATGACAACAACGGAGTAACAGATATGTTCTGGTGTCAAACACTTGCTTGTGAGATTGTAAGGAAGAAAAGAAGTAGCTTGACTTACAGGAGAGTCACGACGGTTGTTTCTTCTTCTTCTCCGACGACTAGTACTGAAGCTCAGGTGAACTTTTCTTCTTCTCCTCCGAGTGACAATGAAGCTCCGGTGAACTTCTTGAACCGACGCAAGAATGCTCCTCAACGAGCTCCACTCTATTAAATATTATGGGTAAGTAATAATGAAATACACATTTTAACTATATAGTCTAGTTAATGTTAATGAAGTTTTAAGTAAGTATGAAATTAAATACTAGAAGAAAGTTTATTTGTCTGGTCTGTGTAGAAACGTTATGGAGGAATTTTTATGGAATTATAATATTCAAACAATTTTAAAATGCTTTTATTGATTATTACTATGGATGTATAGTGATTTCTTGAGTTTCATCATGATTGCAAATTTCAGTTGAGGCGGCCGAAAATTTATTGTTTTACAGCGATGAAGTAAATTCTCAAAAATTTTAAAATCATTAAATGCAATGAACCGACCATATCTTTCTTTGGCTGAGTTAATTGATTCGGTCTGAAAAAGAAACGAAAGTAGTAAAACATGGTGATGGAGAACTCTACAAGTCTAAAATGTGTGAGTCTGCAGAGACTTTATTATTCTTGTAAGTAAATATAAACTTTAGATTATAAGATTAATCGTTTGTTATAGTTGGTTGGTAATAAATGTGATTTTTTTTTAAAAAAAATTCATTTTAAATGCGCATAAGAGTGTTGTTGTTGTGGTGTGAAATTTTGTCTTTATGCAAAATGTAATTTTGTGGGTTTTGCACGAATGAACAATGACTAAAATTGGTTTGTGTGACAAAAAAGATTGAGACAGACATTGTGAATAAACGTGATGAATGTTTTTTCTGAAGGCAAATAGTCTTTGTTTCACTGTTTCTATGGACCACCTTCTTCTTTCCCATTTTCTTACTTCCTCTTTGTTTTTATTGACATATGAATAATGATGTATGTTTTGTAGTTTTGGCTTTGTTTATTCAACATTCTGAAGAAAATAAAATTGGTTAATTAGGTTCAAATGTTTACCCCTATGGATAGCTAAATAAAAAACGGAAATCGAGTCTTGCTACTTTGTAGATTTTGAATGTGACAGGCCATTTGTGTGCACTGGAACTTGAACCAGATATATATATATACTAAAGTACTAATTTACAAGATTATAGAAATTGCATCCACAATGTGAACATATAACGGAAACCGAGTTTTTCTACTTTTGTGCAAATATGTGAAATTGTTTTACAAACATTTTGACCATATTATAGTTCGTACAGTAAAAAAAGTAACATAGTTAATATTGATACAGAATGACAGAAAGACCCCTTAGGCTTGTGCAGATGAAACAAGTTTATTGGAGCTGGTTTACTTACTAGTTAGGCTTCATAAGAATGATTACTCGGTTTTGACCGATGCGAGTCTCAGTAATGCGACCAAGATGACGAAGGACCTGTTATAAGAGCATCAAATGATTATGTATTACAAGTGTTATCTAGTTTATAATGAAGAGTTAAGAATGTTTGCACAACTTACTGTAAGTATTGCCTTTCCTGTGTTGTCTAGCTTCAACATTGGTCCCTTCATGTCAGTTTCAAGAAAGAAATGTTTGCCCTTTACTCCTCCCGTTGTTACAATGTCTCGTAGTTTCTACATATAAGAGTTTCAACATACTCAGTTAGCTCCATTAGTCAGTAAATCCATACTTTTTCTGACAGATTAAAGAGTATGTTTCTAAAGAAAATGTCTCAGAGGCCTTCGTTGCAACTTAAAGAAATACACTAGTTAACATATACTATAAGCTCAAAGAGTGTGGTTGATGAGTTTGGTAGCTTACCAGTGCTTTCTCCCAAAGATTTTCCGCCAGCTACACAATATAACAAACAACAATCAGCACAATTGTTGAACAATAGAAATCAAAAGCGCAGGCTGAGAATAGATAAGAGCATAACATATGTCCCACCTTTTGTTTCGGGGCTGAAATAAGATGAGCATTTGCTTCAGCATATGAAGCCATGTCATTGATAGCCGCATTCACTTTCTCTAAAGTCAACCTTCCTCTCATGTATCTTCATTTCAAAAACATCTCAGAATATCAACAATCCATTTCAGACAAACACGGATAGAAAATGGTAAAATGTACTTACGACGAGAGGGAATTAAGTTCTTCAACAGTTATGTACCAAAGCGGAGGAGCCCCGCGACCCTTCTTCTCCTGGAAACGAAACCCAAAGATCAACTACAGTTCATAATAACCACTGATTCTTAAAGGCTATAAACAAAGTCTCTTTCTACCTTGGGTAAAACAGGTGCTTCCTCATACGATTTCAACGAGCTAAGACCCGAATTTTCGTGCAGCTTAACATTTTCTTGAAGCAAACTGGTACATAACAACACATCCCAAACCTTAATCTAGCTTCTTAATTAGCAAAACAAACACAACAGCCTCACTATAACTATACACACATACCATCTATTCAAATCTGAATTCAACATTGTAGTCTTATCCGGAAAACTCGAAGGTGCATAAACAGACATCTTCTTCAATTTCTCTTGCTGCTTCACCGACGCTTCAATAATTTTCTACACAAATTCTCAAAAACCCAAAACCCTAAATTACTCAAATTCAATCTCACATTTATCAAAACACAAAATTCTACAAAACCCTAAATCACTCAAATTCCTAAATTCAATCTTACATCTACCAAATTGGAATGTACCTTAGCTTTGGGAATAGCTTCGGCTTCTTCGCGTAACCGATCTCTAATCGATTGGACCTGAAGCTCCATAGAACTCAACGCCGTGTCAATCGCAGTTAAATCGGGGACACTACTCGCCGGATACACTGTAAACAAACGCGAAATTAGGTTATCGAATTTGAGAGAATGTGTTGAGAGATTTGACTCACTGTTTCGGGCGATAACGAGTTCTTGTAACTCGCTGATTCGTTTGTTGAAGGAAGAGATTACTGAATCTAGAGAAGATCCTGCTTGTTTTCCTTCCATTTTTCTCGAGAAAAGCTTTCGATTTTCTTCTTCGTCTTCGCTTTTAGGTTTTTGGAAATGTGGGAATTTCTGAAAGCTTTTTCGGCGGGAAAGTTGAAGTTGGATCGGAACTTTCACTTGTAATGGCCCATTATATAAATGGGCCTTAAATGAATAATCCCCTTACCTCAAAATTTGTATTTTACCCTTTAATTGATTGGAATTATGTTATGAGAAAAGGGAAAAGAAAAGATTAGGTAACCCACCTAAAATGTTTTTACATATGATAGTTCTTACATATGATAGTTCATAACACACGCAATTTGAATGGCGCCTTAAAATTTTCAAACTATTTTTCAAAATAATAATTTTTTTCTCTCGCTATGATAGTATCTATGGATGACTAAAATGATTGAAATAGTAGTGTAAAAGTTGAATTTGCTGGAAAATAATATTCCAAATATTTAATTTTACAAATCTTACGTAGAGTATAAACTGAATCACTTCATTTCATAGAGATGTAAAATGTCAAAGTGATTCAAAACTGAGAATTATAATCGTAACTGAAGTTTTACTTCGGCCAAGTATAATACATAACGACCGGAAGCTTCTAGTAGAAAGAAACAAAAACTAACACATCTAAAATAACAAAACAAAAAAAACATATATCATATAAAAAAACTTGAATAAAAACAATATATTAGTATTAAGTATATATTTTTCTCTAAGTATAGCCACTTACCTAATTTTGACTTTTGAATATTAATTTTTAAATACTTTGTTCCAATTGATATATGAAAAATATAATAACATACTAGACAGAGATACTATTTAATCAACTACAGTTTTTTCATGCATAACGGATTATCCTAAATTTGATCAAAGTGAGTTTTCCCCTTTTTTGCCAAAACAATTATGATTAAAATTATCAACGATTATTGATCCATGAATTTGAATAAAACTTCAATTTTTGTGTGAGGAAAAAAATTACAATGCTAAAAATACCGGTTTGGTTATTAAAATTTTAATAAAAATAGTAAATTATAATTTGACGATCGGAATGGAGTGACTGTTAAAGCGTAACTAATTACGTGATTGTGTATTACCATTATTTTGTCTTCAATGTTGTTTTTTAGTATATAATTTGTTCATTACTTTTATAAGATCTCATTAACTATTAAGAAGCATCACATTTCCATACTTAATGTTAATACTCAGAATTACATAAATTAATGTATTGTTGTTAGTACATTACCAACGTTTTTGAAAATAGTTTCATTATTATAGGATTTGTGAAAGTCAATTTAAATTTAAGAGATGTTGATTTGAGACACCTGATTGCATTGGAACCAAACGCGGGATCTTCGTCATTTTGATCATCAATAACAGTGACTATGCACGCGGACTCATCTCGATATGTGTTGAAGAGAAGGTATTTGACTAGTGGCAATATATAATACAATTTTTAAAACAATGCAAGTGTACTATACATTTCAAGGTCCATCAAGTTCCATAACATTCATATATAGTAACCTCGGACTAAGTTCTGTTAACATTAGCAGGCGATGTAATCCCTAGTCAAGTATAAACAATAAAATCGTGAAAGAAGCAAGACCTACAAAATTATTCAACAAACAAAAATTTAATACTATGATAAAGAAACTATTGTAAATTCAAAACACAACCAGTCAACCACCAAACTTTATTTATGCATGCAAGGGTGGTGATATACTGAAATATTATAACAAAATCAAGAAATGCAACGTAGTATTGAACGACATCAAGAGCTGTTCTGGACTTTTAGTAATCTAACATATGCATTTTAATTATAAAGCTTAAAGCTAGATCACTTGTCACCAAAACACTAAAACGAGTCAAAATTCAGAAAATTCTTCGTGACTTTAAGTTATTTTATATTTAAAACCACAATATATATGAAATCTTTCTGGTGTTATTATATGATCATTACGAGTCTAGTTATGATGAGGCGGGTGCGTGGTTGGCTGCATATAATCGAGATTGAAACTTGGATGTTCTTCATCTGATCTAGGCTGCTTCTTTGAATGTTTGGGAACTTTCCAAGTTCTCGAGACTCGCTTAGAGGACCCTCTTTTTACTCTGTGATCATCATTGATGCTCTTTCCATTGATCTGACCATGATTAACTACGGCATGTTTGATCGGTGCTTCGCTCGATAAAGGCATGGTTTCATTTGTTGACCGAGCTTCTAGTTTTGTAATCTCTTTGTTGTTCTGGACCATGGAAGAAGAGTTAATATCTTTAATACAAAAATGGGAGATTTTAAGAAAAATAAGTGAAATTAGCTAGCTAGCTACACTAGTACACTATATATAATTTGCTCCCGAACTTCTTTAGACTTTGTATGTTTGGACCCTACCTACAAACTTTTCAAGCATGTGTAGTTCATATACATATATAAAAATTATAATACAAAAATTAAGAACCAGTTGCACCTTTTTAAAACGAGGACTAAATACTGCATACACATACTAATAATATCGAAGATCAAGAAATATTTTGTTATCAAAAATGAAAAAAAAAATTGATAGAAAAATATTTGTTTGTGAATAATTTAAAACTATGTGTACCCCAGCATCATATTAACTAACCGAGACTCTAATTAACATCATAATTGTAAAATAAGGGGATTACCTTTGTAATTAAATGATCATTATCGACAGCAAGCTTCCTCTCCATAGGTCCAAGACGGCGAGAATCGCATAAACAAGGCCAAAAAAGGATGACAAACACGATAAAAAAGAAATAGAAACAACTAGTCCTCAACATATCCATGCAAGTATATAGTAGTGATCGATGACTTAGATATAACTGAATATAACGGTTATAGACCAATATGTAGATATTTATAGAGATATCTAGAGATGGAAGTTTGTAAGGTATCGATCGTGATTGTTATAAATGCTCAAGGCAGAGAGATTGTGCAATAAATGCGAGAGGAGCAAGAAGAGAACATGCAAATGTATGGGTGAGGAGAAGAAAAGAGAAAGTGAAGGTCAGAAATGGTGTGTATGTGGCCCCATCTTCTGTCTCTGAAGAAATCCACCGACCCAAACCAGGGAGAAACCTAACGAAAGAGAAAAGACCAACACTTGTGTCTTCTCTCTCGTAGTTATAGCATTCTTCATATTGACCACTTAGTGATATAATTAATAATGGAGCGAAAATCTAGCTAAGGCATTGAAACGAGCAAAAAGGAGGATTAGGGTTTTTGATGCATATGCTTCTTTGTTTATCCCAAGAAAGAGGTTTTAAAAAAAATTGTATTTACCTTTTTGTCTCTACGTTGAGTCCTTTAAACACTTTGCATGGTTTTACGCTACCTTCCTAAGTTTGTCTCCTCATTTTTTTTTTTTACATATATCAATGTGTATTCATGTGTGTGTTTCTCGGGAAGCTTAACATACGCGTAAAGATTTGATATTTTGTAATGGAGATAGCCAAAAAGTAAGCAGTCTTTTTCGGCCAAACATTCTTCGAACGGATTGTTCCATTTCTGACAGGTTAAAATACTAAGTTTTTGTTATACATATTTTTCATTATTAATTGTAAGTTGTAACATGGGTTCTGACCAAAAGGAAAAGAAAAAAATTACAAGATTGACAAGGGTTCTCGAACATATGAAATTTTATGTAAATCTATCAGTGTATTGAGTCAAAGTTGTAGTCATGGGGCTGTGAAAGCAAATTCAGGTCTTATCAATATATATCACCACTAGGATCTTTGTATATATATATATAATGAATAAAAAAAAGTTTTAGACCTAGACCCGTACATCCCAAAACTAAAACTAAATCATTTCATATCGTCCATACCAAAAGTCATTCCAACCGGAACTTCTATGTTTTGTGTGAGGTTTTTACCGGTTGAGTTATCTTCTAAAGATTTTTATAGTTTCAGAAACCTTGAGACAAGTGTTATTGTTTATCTCAGTTTATGTATGGCTTATACATTAGCAGACATTAGTCAAAGTCAAAGGATATATGTGTAAGATATGTTTATGTGTATATAGTTGATAATAACTTATAAGTATTCAACGATCCTGTCTATGATTAGTTATGTTGTTAGATGTATTACCACACTGAGATATGCTTTTTATAGGTCAATTTTCGACATGATACATGTTTATGTCTACGTGAACACGATGAGTCAATGACATTACAACCACCTAGCTATTTCTTTGTAGGGAGACGACTTATAGCAATTAAATATTATAGTTATGCATAATAAAGTAATAATTTCCGCTCTTCATTCTAATCACCAAGAGACATAGTTTGATATTATCAACAAGTGGACACTAGTAATGTCTGCTAAAACCCCAAAAGTCTAACAAATTTTGTATTATGTTGAGAAATTGTCAGCTTCTCTTCTGCAATTGTGAAGTCAAATGAAGTCTGGTAAAAGGCTTGGTTCAGAAAGAATACCGGTTTGGGATTGGT
>OVAP01003355.1:0-16831 GCA_900406295.1 Aurinia saxatilis
AAACAAAGAAGAAACAAGGATTAAAACATGTCAAAAATGCAATATATCAATATAGAGGGTGAAGGACGTCTGAGGGTTTCAGTGAAGTGATAAAAATGAATCAGCTGAAGAGAATCAGAATATTTGGGTTTATCTCTTCTGATCGATCGGCCGCCGTCGGAATATTCGATCGATTCCTTCACGAAATATTCATTTCGTTATCTCCTGAATCTTCTCACGCGCTTTTTGCCGTCTTCGGATATTGCCCGAATATATGGAGTGATCTCGTGCAGTTTCTAGAAGTTTTCCTAGTTATCCACTTTTTGGTCGATCGGTCGCAGTGTCAGTCGATCGATTGGGCTTCAAGAGCAATGGGCTTCAGAAGGCTTCTCTCAAATGTATGGGATGTAACTCTAAGGCTATTTGGTTGAATGACTTGATTCCTGGTCCATGTGATGGCTAACTCACATGGCTTCCTTGTCTCCAAAGTTTACTTCAATCTAATTTGCGCATAATCTTTATCAGAGGTCCTCTTCTCGCACCAGATTTCTGATTTGAGCGAGAAATGTCCATCTTTGTATCTGAAAAGCTCATTTCCTCCGAAAATACTTTGAAAATATAAAATAGTAAAAATCATAAATTTTATCTTGAAATCATTTGGTTTTGTTATTAAAAGAACTTCAAATCCATAGTAAAAAGTGGTAAAATATAAGTATTATCAAATCCCTCAGACTTAGCTTTGTTCGTCCTCAAACAAACAAGAAGCTAAAGAAAGGAAAATAAGTTTGAAAAGTTGGGAATACCTCTTACTTATTACCATAGCTGAAAGACTGTGCTTCAATGATTTCATCTAGACAAGCTCATATGAGGATTCTCGCTTCATAGTCCCGCCATAACTCTCCCAACTGGTCCAACAAGAATCTTTACCTACAAATACCTTAACTGCACCAAAATCTGACTCTCTACATTCATTAAGAGGGGTTATTGGCAGATGGATTCTCAAAGTCTTTTGAAATTCTGAGATTCCATTGTTATTGGGAGATGGATTGTTGAATTCTTAATAAAATCCTTTGTTATTGGTTGATGAATTCTTAAATTCTTAATGAAATCCTCTGTTATTTAAAAAGTTTTGTTATTATGGATTCTGCAATTTTATTAAAATTTATGGTTATTGGACATAGATTCTTTATAATTTACTCATTAAACATGATTCTGAAGATATCATGGGTACACATGAGATTCTTAAAATTCTTATCACTAAAGTTTTTACAAATCTCCCAACTTTTAAAATTCTCAACAACTCTATACAAATCTCTCAAACTTTTTAAATTGATCAACTCTCTACAAATTCAAATACCAATAACAGCCCATTGCGTGAGCTTTCTTACTAGAGAGTATCAGCTAGGTAAAACAGGCTAGGTGTGTAATGAGAGGAAGCTAATATTTAGAGGTGGGGCTAATGTGTTTAGGGTTTACCGTACTCAAGAGAAAGGCGATATGTTTGCAAAAAAGCAAGAGAGATCGGACCGCTTGATGGCACAGTTCCCCAATCACTCTCCTTAGTTCGTCTCGTTCCTCCCCCAGACTTAGACATCCTCCATCTTTTTAAGGGAATCTGAAGTCTTCTTGAACATCTTCGGACTCCTTTAAACATTTTCCACCTTTCTCCATCTTTGATCCCTGATTTCCCTGGCCTTTTTGCTAAACAAATATGGACCATAAAGCTTTGATTTTTTTTTTTAAAGCTTTCACCATATATAGAAAGGCACAAATTTTACCTTAACTTTGATGAAATATTACCAGGGAAATCAGTCTTGAAATCTTGTATTTGAATCTCCATGCATGTAATAAGATCGTAGAATGATTTTTCGCCAGTCTTCACGAGTGATTGGAAAACTGCGTTGGTCTCATCTCTCCGGCCGTTTTACACAACCTGCATATAAGACAAGAAAAGAAAAAAGACTGCATGGGGTTTGAAAAGAGGTTAAGTTTATGGGTGTGGTATCAACTCAAGATAAGTTGACCATTCACGATCAGCAAGAGAGTGGTAAAGTGGATAAGAAGTCATGAAGGGATTTGTTTTTCCTAGTCTAACACCTCCAGTAAGAAAGATTTATAATCCGGCTTAGGTTCAAATAAAATAAAATTAAAAATCAGATTCATTAAAGTACATGCAAACCGAGATGTGCTGGGGAAGTTTGAGTATGAAGTTTCTGAATTGATCGTCCTTGATAAGTCCTGTAAAAATGGTTACTCATCCACAAAAGTGGGTGCAAAAACAAGTAAGATTTGAAAAGTAGGACTGATATTTTTTAGAGAAATATGTTTTAAAATATCTTAATTTTTTTGAAAATTTTGAAAAGTTTGCCAAAGTGAGCCAAAATGAACAAAAGTCGTTATATAATGAGGAACATCCCCCCAGACTTAAATTACATCGTCCTTGATGTAAAATATGTAAAGGATGGAAAATGATATTGAAATAGGTATGGTAGGAACTGTTACCTCATTAGCACCAAACGTGTGTGTGGCTCTTATTTTGGTCATCATAATGTGGGACTTGGCGAAAAACAGTTTTACCTTAGGGTGGTGTATCAAGATACTGAGCTATCCAGTTGTTGTTTCCAATGTTATGATTCGTCAAAGAACGAGAGAATCTACTATTTTCAGTGAAGCCATCGATCGATTGCAGCTTGCATCAATCGGTCATCTCCGGTGGGAAAAATCCGAACATCATGTTTTTGGATCCCGTTTGTCTGAATAGTGGCTTTCAGTTTTGCAGTTTATCCGCAGCCTGAGTCGGAACGGTTTTCTCCACTACTTCTGTAGAAATAAAAATCACAAAGCAAAGAAAGAAACATACTACATAGATAAAATTCATGTTTTAAACATCACCGAAAATGAAGAATAAAGCATAAGTCTGAAATAATCTGAAAGAGAACAAAAAATAAAGAAAAGAAAAATAAAATGATACTCATTGATATAAGGACGGGAGCTGGGACTCCTGCTCCTGACTCTTCGTGCGCGGCTGGTGCCTCCCTCGTCGGTGGTTGGTGCGCAGATGAGCTGGGAACTTTGATCTTAGACAGCTGGCGGGGCATTGAATGGAGCAGTTCATGGCTCCGGCTCTGGGTCTCTACACTCCAACGAGTGACAGCGGGTGTGTCATCAAGATCAGCCGGCGGCGAGATAAGTGTGTACTCCATAGGCATGGGTGGTAGCAGTGCCACAAATCCTCCCATAGTAAACTTAGAGGCAGTGAAGAATGATAGGCTTGATGGTGCATCGGCCTCGACCGAGCTAGGCCTAGCTCTCCCTGCTCCTCTGCGTCTGGTGCTGGCGCGTGGTGGCTCACACAGTTCCAACGAGTCGGGCATGCATGCCAAGTCTGCATCCTCATCCACTGCCAATGCCTGCTGAGGAAGTGTGCACCAGTACGATCTCTCTGCGTCGCTGAACTTGTAGTAACGCTGGTGAGTGATGATACAACAGTTCTCCAGGTATGCCATGTCGATGCGCACCCTCTCGTTGGTGTGATCACCTGCTAGCACTATGACTCCGTGCATCTCAAAGATAGGGTAGAGGATGCTACCTGAGTAATCCTCCATCTTGTAGCGGGTGCCTGACAGGTAATGGAACTTCCTCTCAGCGAGGTTGTTGGCTAGAACCGCACCAAGGTTCACTGTCTCAAAGTCGGGTATGGCGGTGTAGATGTCTGATGTGACATCTACTATCCTGCTGAGTGAATGGAGCTTCGTCTTGGACAAGATCACTGTCTCCTCCTTGGCGGAGAAAACATGACAGATGGCCTTGGCTACGAGCCTGATAACAGGGTGCCTGATGTGGGTGATCTTGGCCTTGGTGTGATCACCGTGGGCTATGTGTGCCCAAAACTCTCTGGCACCTGTAAAATCACCAAACGATAACTCAATGTGGTTGGCATCAAATTCATAGAGCTCACAAAGCTCTGAGATGGTGAGGCTATAGGAGATGTCGTTTGCCATGTAAGTCAGCACTCCCCGAGGAACATCCTCTGTACTGTCAGCATGGCGATCGTACGTGACCTCCACCGACGCTAGAAACTGGCGCACCAAGTCAAGGTAGAACTTATTTTACTGGAACGTAATGGTCCTCAAACCGATGCTGCTACAAAAAGTAGTGACCATCTCCTTGAGACCAAGCCTCTCAAGAGTGGCCTCGTGAAACGTCCTGGTTGGGTGAATGGACACCCCAAGCAAGGCGTTGTAGAACATGGGGTGACAGTCACTCCACCAGTACCTGTTCCAGTTCCTGTATCATGGACTCCGTAGGATGGCGGATTTGGACACCACCTCTATGCCCATAAATGCCTCCCCATATGGCTTCCCGACGGGTGTAACCCGTGGAGCCATGGTCTCACTCTTCGTAGTGGACGAGGTAGCCTTATACTGGCATGCGAGCCTCTCTGAACGTCGAGTCATCTACAAATATCAGTAAATTATTTGTGAAAATTCTAAAAACTAAACCTGAATTTAAAATATCAACAAAAACTAAATGAATGCTTAAAATAAAATCAATTTTTGTTTTGACGAAAATTATCTAATACACTAGAATAATTTTCAAAAATCAACCACAAGTTCTAAAAATAATCTAAAAATAGCATGAGCAACTAGATTTTACAAACTAAATTATACAAAAACAAAATTCGGATTTTAAATTTTTTGAAAAATCAGTCACTTTTCAAAAATCTAAATCTAGCAATTTTCTAAACCTCAACAAACCAATGAATCCACGTCATAGAACTAAGCTAAACTACCATATAAACAATTTTACCAAAGTGATTTTGCAAAAGAATCTCTAACAAACCCTAAAACTCGAATTTTCTTCCTAATGGTCGAACTTTAAAAATTCCGATTTTGAACTCATACCTTGATTTTTTAATTGAAATTGAGGGTTGGGTTGAAAAGAGAAGTAAAAATCGAGTCGAGCTTTGAATTGATCGAATCCGTTGAGTTTTGAGAGAGAATTAAAGGGGGAGGGGGGGGGGTTTGTTTGTTTGGTAAGAAAATGAAAAGGACAGTCGAGTTTAGGGAAGAAGAAGGGTGTCGGGTGCGTGAGCACCACGCACGCGTCACTGACACGCGAACCTACCTTCCATTTGATTGATGTGTGTTCTGATAATCGATCGAATGGTTACCTGTTCGGTCAGTCCCTGTTGGGTTCTATCGAACAAACAGTGTTCTTCATTTCTTCCCATAATTTCTCTGGTTTTCCCCTGCACAATCATTTTAAACAAATCAAAATAGCAAAATAAACAATACCTACCTGAAATTTGCTTATGTTTGTGTCTTTAGCTTGACATTCGCCATGTAGGTAAAGTGAGTGGATTCAATGAATCCTTGTCTCGAAGTGGATCAGATTGTTTGTTCTTGACGATGTTCACTGTCAGCACAGCTGATCTCTGCTTCACTCTAGGATTTCCATAAAAAATCAAGATGGCTTCTTCCTCGAAAGAATGTCTTTTCACCCTGCTGTTTTGATCCTTTTGATGTTTGATTCCTAAAAATATACGAGATCCGGGATTTATTAAAGAATTAAATACCTCTGGTTCTTCTCTATTGTCGTCAGTGGGTGCGTCATCGAAGATTCTTCCAGTGAATGTATCTTGAATTGCATTGAGAGTGATGTAGGAGTCCTTTTTGGATTCTTGCTTTGATCCTTTGACTTTGTAACTGTGCTTGTTTGTGTTGCTAGAGCAACTCAGATTGTGTGGTGTGTCCGTGCAGTTAAACGGTGAGTACCTTTCATCGATCATCTTAGCTAGAGTCTGAAGTCATCTGGGTTTCTCCATAGTGTTTTTCATTCTGCTGTAATCGATCGGTCAGTATATCTGTTTGATCGATGGAGGCTCCATTTTGGATTTTCTGAGCTCCCATCATGCTACAATCAAAGGCGAAACAATCATCTAGGCTTATATCATAAAAATCAGAAGAGATGTCAGTTTTAAAAGATGTAAAGGGAGTAAGTGTTACTTTCTTGAGTGCTTCATTTTCTTGCTCAAGTTACCTTATCCTTTGCTTTAGTTAGATAATCTCCTCATCATGTTGTTTCTTGATTTCCATGTTCTTATTCTCCAGAGTGTACTTGTAATCTTCAAATGCAGTATATGTGACAACAAAATCAGGATTAGATAGATTAAAAATATTCATAAGTGGCAAGGCATGAGAGGATGCTTTGGGCTGAATTGTGTTGCTTCCTCCTCCAAACTTTCAAGTTCAGAGGATCGACCGAGTTCCTTGATCAGCCTTAAGTTCTTTGCTCGCCCTTCGCTTATTCTATCAAGTCTGTTGATGGGGATTTAGTTTTCACCCAAAATATTCGTGCAAGTGCACAGGCTCTCGCAGTAGTATTTAGGGATCGATTCCACAAGGAGGCAAAGTGTACACAGTAGCAAACTCGATTCAACTTGAGCTAAGCAACAAATAAGGTTTTTAGGGCTTTAACCGATCGAATGGGTTTAGTCGTTCGATCGATTGGAAGGTTTTTGTTTTATAGAATAAAAAACGAAATAAAAGAAAACAGTTTAGAAGTAAGTGTTGCAATTGTCGGGTTTCATGGATTAAACTATTCAGGTTTTATAGGCAGATAAATCTTGTGAAGTATTCAAGACAGTCGTAAATTAATCTTCTTATTTTCATAGTAGTGATTAAACATGTTTAATATCCTAACTCACACAATAATCACAAAGTGTAAACTAGGAAAGCAAGCCGCAGAAGTTGTCTACTCATCATTTAATACTAGTTTTTACCAATCTCATCAATTTGTCAAGATGAAGAGATCAGTATATAACAAATCACCTAAGGTGTCAAACCTAAGTAATAATGTGTTAAGCATAAATCCTACCTATCTTTCAAGCCATTAAAAACCCTTTGAAAACCCTTATCCTCAACAAAAGAACTACTCAAATACAATAGCAAAAACCATAGCAAAAGCAATGAAAATCATTATCATATATAAATAGCAAATGATTCAGAAAACTTTTCCAACTCAGTAGACAAGGAGGATGAAATCTTCTACCTTACAACAACAAAACGAAATAGCAAAAGAATTTAAGAGAAAATGAAAGCAAAATGCTCTCTCTTGAGAGTTTTGGTATAAAAAGAGGCACCCCCTTCTCTGAGAGAAGAAGTCTCTTTATATAGAGAGTGAGGCACGACCAAGGGTTTCAGTAAAGGGATAAGAGAAGATCATCTGAAGCAATCCACAATATTTGATATTATCTTCTTCAGTCGATCGAATAAAAAGGATATTTGATCGATGGTTATCCAAAAATATATTTTGGTAACCACTGAATATCTTGACACGTCTGGAAGCTTCTAATGGATCATTGGGCCTTGACTCACTCATGGGATTCAAGAGAATTTTTGGGCCTTGATCGATCGATCCAATATGGCAATCGATCGATCATTCTCCCTTCACGTTCTTCGACCGCTTCACATCGAGACTGCACAATCTGTCTTCCGTAGAATCAGCACAACTCAATATCTAACCGTTGAAATTTATTCATTCCACTTGAATTGGAAAGCTGACTTCTTCATATATCTTGTGTCAAAATATCAAAGCAATATATGTTGGGGAAGGTCTTCATCTAAGGCCAAACTTCTGGAGCGTGGAACTGATCCTCTTCACCAATCTTCAATATTAAGGGAATAACTTCTTGGTCGTTGGGACGAATGACTTGATTCCAAGCCCATGTGACAGCTGACCCACGTGGTTTGATTGTCTTCAATTCTCACTTCAATCCAGAATGCAAAGCAGATTCATCTGCCCCCAAACATCTTGTGCTGAATTGCTGAACTTGGAGAATAATGCCCATTTATGACCTAAAAAGCCTTATTTCCACAAAAACACTTTGAAAACATAAAATAGTGAAAACCATCACTTTTATCTTGAAATCCTTCAGTTTCGTCATAACAAGTAATTGAAATATATGGTAAAAAGCGATAAAATATCACCCCTATCATCTGTCTTTGAGTCTTGCTTCTGATTCTTGCATCATCTTACTCATTCGTTGATAACATGCAAGCGATACCTCCGATAACTCCTTAGCACGTGAATGTGGATTCCTTGCGTACTCTATAACCATGTTGTATATTCTTCTTCAAACTAGTACTTGAATTAAAAGAAGGGAAATATGCAAAAACTTGAAAATTCAAATATGCTATAAAAACAAATGCAGTAAAGGGAAATTCTTAGTCTGGATTCTAGTCCGAAGCTTGAAGGTAGCAATGATAAATCAACCCTTCCCAGGCAATGACGCCATAAAACTTGATGGGGGTTTAGTTTTCGTCCAAAATATGTCCTGCAAGCGCACATGTCTCGCAGTAGTACTAAGGGATCGTATCCACTGAGAAAGGGGTTGCGACGCTGCAAACTCATAGATTTAAATCGAGCTAAGATGCAAATATAGTTTTTGAAGGTTCTGATCGATCGATTGGATATCGTTCGATCGGTGAAAATGGTTTTTGATGAAATCTATGAATCTAGTGATGCAAAATGAAAACGATTTAAATGCAATTAATCTAAATGTTGGGAATAAGGTATTTCACTAGAGACACAGGCCAGATTATTCAGATTGGTAAACAACCTTCGTATTGAAGTCTTCGTGACTCAATCCTATTTAAACATAAAGCACATGACCTCAACAAAGGGGCAGTCATGATTTCTACAAAAAGATTAATATGTTAACCATACACATGATTCTCTGGTCGAGATCCCACATGTATAGCTAGCTTATCATTTACTCATTAGATCTTCTACCTAATGGTGTTTTAGCGAAGAGAATCTATTATGAAAAGCTAGGCAACCAAACTAACAATTTTCAGTTAATTCTAGTAAATATAAAGTTCTTTCAAATGACTAGTGAACAATTTATCTACCAAATAAACCATGCAACTATGAAAACCTTGATCCCAACGAGCAAATTACTCTACCATAGATGAAAAAACCATGAAGAGCAAAATAACCATGCAATAAATAGAAACAGGGGGTTCAAATACAAAGATTATCTCCCCTAGCAACTAGAAAAATGAAAATAAAAAAAAGCTTTTAAGAGTTTTGAAGGCAAAGTGCTCTCTCCTAGAGGTTAGGTGGGGTGGAGACGCACAACTCTTTTCTGAGACGAGAGGTCTCTTTATATAGAGGTGAAGGACGTCTGAGGGTTTCAGTGAAGTGATAGAAACGAATCAGCTGAAGAGAATCAGAATATTTGGGTTTATCTCTTCTGATCGATCGGTCGTCGTCGGAATATTCGATCGATTCCTTCACGAAATATTAATTTCGTTATCTTTTGAATCTTCTCACGTGCTTTTTGTTGTCTTCAGATTTTGTCCGAATATATGGAGTGATCCCGTGCAATTTCTAGAAGTTTTCGTAGTTATCCACTTTTTGGTCGATCGGTCGCAGTGTCAGTCGATCGATTGGGCTTCAAGAGCAATGGCTTCAGAAGGTTTCTCTCAAATGTATGGGATGTAACTCCAAGGCTATTTGGTCTAATGACTTGATTCCAGGTCCATGTGATGGTTAACTCACGTGGTTTCCTTGTCTTCAAAGTCTACGTCAATCTAATTTGCACATCATCTTTACCTGATGTTCTTTTCTTGTACCGGATTTCTGATTTGAGCGAGAAATATCCATTTTTTTACCTTGGTTTGACATAATTTTTGGAGCAAATTGAGTTGGTTTATCCTGCTAGAGAACACAAAAGGCTTTTTTTTAGTTAGTAGGGTTAAAGAGGTTGGTTGGCCTTTGGGCCCTTTACCAATCATTACCAAATACTACAACCGACGTCGTTTGACGAAACTTATATAACAAGTAGCTTGACAGATGAAAAAGTAGATATTCCACATCCACAGATATCATTAACTAAACAGCATAATCAAGAAAAAGGAGAAGTAATCTTAGCGATGGAGGAAGACAAGGCGACGACGACGGAGATGAACCAAAAACTCATCGACTCCTTCCTCGAGATCACTTCTTCATCAAGAGAAGAAGCTGCCTTCTTCCTCGAAAGTCACCAATGGGATCTCGACGCTGCCGTTACGACTTTCCTCGACAACGATGCCGCAAACGCTGCCGTCTCCGGTTTGCCAATTACTGGCTCCGCAGACCCTAATAGACCTCCTTCTTCGATTGCTGCTGCGTCTCCTTCTCCAACTCACTCCCCTGAGTACTCTCCCTCTGAAACCTCCCCTTCTCGCTCACGATCTCCTTCGCCGCCTTCTCGCGCCGCCGCGCCCTACAATTTCCGATCGCGAGGCGCATCGCGGAGTCAACCTTCCGAGAATCCTTCGGGGAGTAGGGCGACTAGGAGCCGTCACGCTGGGAATATCCGTACGTTCGCCGATCTGAACCGTTCGCCTGCGGATGGTGATAGTGATTCTGATGAAGCGCAAGAGTACTTTACTGGCGGAGAGAAGAGGTAATTTCTTTAATTTCATATGTAGCAGATCTGATCATGAATTTTACAAAACCTAGAGGAAATTGAGCAATGTGAGACTTATCAAGAATTGTGGTAATGATTGGTCAATGAGAATTGTAATACTGATTTATAAGCCCAGTAGCCATAGGAGATAGACATGTCAAGCTACATTCATTGTTGAAGTTCATAATATCTCTAGCTTACTGAGTTTTTGGATTGTGCCTATGTGTTTTAGTGGGATGATGGTACAAGATCCTAGGAGAGCAAGAGACGTTGATTCGCTTTTTGAACAAGCTAGGCAATCAGCTGTAGACAGACCTGTTGAATCATCAAATTCAGCTTCTAGAAGCTTCACTGGAGCTTCGCGGTTGCTCTCTGGCGAAGCTGTCCCTGCTTCTGCTCAGCCACAACAGCAAGACCAGCCTCAAATGGTTATGCACAACATCACTTTCTGGAGGAATGGTTTCACCATTGATGATGGTCCATTGAGGAGGTTTGATGACCCTGCAAACGCAGCCTTCATGGAGGTAGTATCTAAATCTTTTTCCGTTCAAGGTTTATTGTGGCATATTATTATATACACAGATTGACTAGTGTTATTCTTGAAGACTGCAATAGGCTGCTTAATTGTTTAATTGATAAATGCCCTTCTCAAGCTTATTCATTGAGCGCCCATTACTTTCTGTATCTAGGTCATGTCTCCAGTTGACTTGGATACTTTAGTAATACTTATTATATATGTCCGTCTTTGCAGAGCATTGCAAGATCAGAGTGCCCACGTGAACTTGAACCAGCAGATAAGAAGATCCGTGTTCATGTCGACCTTGTCAGGCGTGATGAAAATTTCACAGTAATTCTCATTCCCTTCTGTCACTGACATTCTAGTTTAATAAGCCACTCGATTATCATTACCACTTCCATGTCTTTTTTTTATTGAGAACACATTGCTAAGGATCTTTGGTCTGAATCTCATGACACACAGGAAGCAGCAAAACCCAAAACTCCATTTCAAGGTGTAGGAAGAACCCTAGGAGCCAGCGGATCTGGATCAAGCAATGCAAGTGCAGAAACACAAGCTACACCTGTACAAATTAACACAGCACCCGCACCATCAAGAGGGCTAGTTGTAGATCCAGCAGCACCAACCACCTCGGTCCAACTCAGATTGGCAGATGGCACCCGCCTTGTATCCAGGTTCAACAACCACCACACCATCAGAGACGTGCGTGGATTCATAGACGCATCAAGACCAGGTGGCTCCAAAGAGTACCAGTTGCTAACCATGGGATTTCCTCCTAAACAATTGACAGAAATGGACCAAACCATCGAGCAAGCTGGTATCGCTAACTCGGTGGTCATCCAGAAATTCTAGTCTTCAGTTTATGTGTCTCTTTCCTTTTTTTTTATCTTCAAGTGTTTGAAACCTCTTATTGCTGACTCGACTATTTTAGTCAACGCTCCTAGGATATGTCTCTGCAGGATTTGGATATTTTTATTTTGAGGCTTTGATCAAATCTCTTTTTTCTTTTAGATTCAGTCACTTTTATCAATTTGGGTATTCAGCAATTATATAATTTCTTGGTTTCTTCTATATTCGCCATTTTAACGACCCAACCACCGTATCTTTTAGACAAAATAATTAGTATATAAATCTTTTAAAAAATAATCCGATTTTGTTTACTTTAATAATGTGCAAGGTCTCGTGAATTTACGAATTGACCAGTTGATGCATAAACTCCACACACACATACACCTAGTCTACACTCCCTTAAATCAGGGACACAAAAGTAAAAATTGACCTACCTGCCCAGCCCAGCCCATCTGTCGAATACCTGGTTTTCATTTGGCTTTGGTTATTTTCAAAAAAAATCTCTCTCTAATGACTGTCTGTTATTGGGAATCCGAAGGAAGCAGGCAGGCCAGGTATTGAGATTTACAGTGAAAAGGGGGAGAGACAATAATTGATATATTTTCCTATTTTTGTTTCATTACAACCTTAACCTTCCTTTTGTGTTCTGTTCCTTGTTCAGATTTCTCTTGCTGTGCTTCGTTGCCTTTTCCCTTGTTTTTCTCTCTCTCCTCTCTTATTCTCTTTCTCTAAGCTCGATTGGTTTTAGTTTAGGCGAGAAGAAGGATCTGTATTACCGAGATCCATCTTGCTAGAGCTCGCATTTTTTTTAGGGTTTCTTTGATTTCATCTCGAGAGTGCCCCCAGATCTCTCTCTTTACTCATCTCCCAATTTGTAAGTTTGTCTTGCTCTCTTATTTCTCTTTTTTTTTTTTTTTTTTTTTTTTTTTTTTTGGGNTTCTGGGTCTCTGTCACTTAATCTTCCATTCTATTTGCGAATTTATACATGCAGGGTTTAATGACAAACTCTTCACTTATTCAGCTAATTTAGGCTTTGTGGGTTTAGGGCGATTGAATTAGGGTTTCTGTAAATATGATCAAGCAGATATTTGGGAAATTACCTAGGAAGCCTTCTAAAGCATCGCATAATGATCCCAATCTGAACGGTGAAGCTGCTGTTAATTCGTATCACATTCCCAATTCTGGTACTAGTATATCCAAACCTTCCTCCAAATCATCCACTTCCAGTTCTAATGGAGCAAATGGGACTCTTGCTCCTTCCTCTAACAGAGCTAATGGTGCGTTTTCGAGTTCTGGGGTTTACGAGGCTTTGCCAAGCTTTAGGGATGTTCCTAGCTCCGAGAAACCTAATCTTTTTATCAGGAAGTTGAGTATGTGTTGCGTTGTGTTCGACTTTAGTGACCCCTCCAAGAATCTCAGAGAGAAAGAGATTAAGAGACAGACTTTGCTGGAGCTTGTTGATTATATCGCAACCGTTTCTGTCAAGTTTACGGACGCGGCGATGCAAGAGATCACCAAGGTGGCAGTGGTTAATCTGTTTAGGACGTTTCCTTCTGCCAATCATGAGACCAAAGTCCTTGAAACTCTTGATGTGGTGGATGATGAGGAACCTGCGCTTGAGCCGGCTTGGCCTCATCTTCAAGTTGTCTACGAGCTTCTCCTCAGATTTGTGGCCTCTTCCATGACTGATGCCAAGCTTGCAAAGAGATACATCGACCATTCCTTTGTCTTGAAGCTCTTGGATCTGTTTGACTCTGAAGATCAACGAGAGAGGGAATATCTAAAGACCATTCTGCATCGGATATACGGGAAATTCATGGTGCACCGCCCCTTTATCAGAAAGGCTATAAACAATATCTTCTACAGATTCATTTTCGAAACCGAAAAGCATAACGGCATCGCGGAGTTGCTTGAGATACTCGGAAGTATAATCAATGGTTTCGCTTTACCTTTAAAAGAAGAGCACAAGCTCTTCCTAGTCCGGGCCTTAATTCCACTCCACAGACCTAAATGTGCTGCCGCCTATCATCAACAGCTTTCTTATTGCATTGTTCAGTTTGTAGAGAAAGACTTCAAGCTTGCTGATACCGTCATTAGAGGCCTTCTAAAGTATTGGCCTGTTACTAACAGTTCAAAAGAAGTTATGTTCCTTGGGGAGTTGGAAGAAGTTTTGGAAGCAACTCAAGCTGCTGAGTTTCAGCGATGTATGGTTCCTTTGTTCCGTCAAATCGCCAGATGCCTTAGCAGTTCACATTTTCAGGTGCAATTTCTCAGTTTTTTAATGTGTATAATATACAGTACTGCTAAGCTGCTGTTAAACGGAAAGATGCTTCTTTTGACAGGTGGCTGAAAGGGCTCTGTTTCTATGGAACAATGATCACATAAGAAACCTGATCACACAAAACCTTAAAGTGATCATGCCAATTGTCTTCCCGGCTATGGAGAGAAACACACGAGGACACTGGAACCAAGCGGTCCAGAGTCTGACTTTGAATGTGAGGAAGGTATTGGCGGAGACAGACCAAGTTCTGTTTGATGAATGCTTAGCCAAGTTCCAAGAGGATGAAGCGAACCAAACAGAAGTTGTAGCCAAACGGGAAGCAACATGGAAGCTTTTGGAGGAATTGGCAGCTTCCAAATCTGTAAGCAACGAGGCAGTACTTGTCCCAAGATTTTCATCTACGGTTAATCTTGCCACGGGAAAAACTTCTGGTAGTTGAACGATTCCTAATCTTTTGTATCAACAAGACTTTCAAATGATCCAGCCGGCTTGTATTTGATCCATTTGAGCATCAGGATCGGTTCATGAAGGGAGAAAGCAAGGTGATTAATCGGAGAGGGGGCAGTATTATCAGGGAATACCTTTTTCCTTAACATTTTTTTTTTCAGGTTTCTGGATTCATGAGTTTGTTCTTTCTGATAATTTTCTTTGCTCTCAGCTCTTAGAGGAGCTCAAAAACAATATGTGGTGTAAGAAATGTGGTTTATAGATATAGTTCTTGAGAGGACGACTGAATAAGTAATCGTATTGTATTGTGGAATGAAATTGATCTATGCTCTCTGATTTTGTCAAAACAGTTTCTCTTTTTTCCTTTTTTCCTTTTTTCATCAGTCAAATGAATTCATTATAATGAAGAAAATTAAGAGAATAACTAGGGGGTGTTCAATCTGGTTTTCAGTTTGGTTTTGGTTCGGTTTTTCAGTTTTTCGGTTTACTAATTTTTGAGATTTAACTATTATATTGATATCATATCTATTTCGGTTCGGTTCGGTTTATATATCTTCAGTTTCGGTTTTATTTGATTTTTAACCGAAAATCATATTTGCATTTTTTTCGTTTCAATTTATGTAGATTTGAGCTATAATATAATTAATAATAATTAAAATCAACCAAACTATAAGAATATTTCTCTCTTTGGTTCGGTTTGACTCAAACTATAAGATAGTTTGAGTGGGCTTGAAAAGCCCAACAACTACATGGTGGGCTCTATATGAACACAATAAATTATATGTTAGAGGGTACCTCAAATGAGTGGCAAGTGCAAAACTTGCAACCCGGGTTCAAATATGGATATATGTCATGCATTTGGGAATGAGTCATTGGTTAATCTTCCTCTTCAAAATCAACTGAAAAAGCAAATAAGTTAGAGAGAAATTTAAAATCCTTATATATATAAATCAGAAGTCCGAGAGAGATTCCTAAACTTTTTCAACAGGTGACACATCATCTTTTTTATATGTGTCATCTCCGGAAATATTTCAGTTTCCTTACCATTTTTCTTAATAATCTACTATTTTAAAATAAATTAGATATTTTGGTTTACCATAAATACGTTACAGCTTTTGTTTTTTGTTGATTGGTTTTTTTACCGAATTGTTCCTCCATGATTCACTATTCCACATTCTTCTCTTCACATCTTGATTTTCTATACATATACATATATATGTTAAAACCTAAATTTTCTTTCACAAACAATGACCTCTCATAATTTTAACTTCTACCTTATTCTTACTCGGTGTGTGAAAATCTTGCTCTTTTCGTATGAGGCTCTATAGGTACAAAGAGATGGCTTCTTCGACACCGCAACCACGCGTCTCTCCTTCACCGGTTTGTTTTATTTTTGGTTTCTTCATACAAAACAAAGTGATATTAACACTATTCATTTTATATATTTTTTAACTATTCAATTTTGTTTCAGGGAACTATGATTATTATTTTATGCTTCCAACTAGATTCCTCTCTTTCTAAAACTCAGAATCGAGGTAAGCTCGACTTGCTTTTTTCCCTGCTCTGGTTGTCTCCATTTATTTATCATTTTTTTACATTTATCACACAATCTAGATTTTATCTTATACTATCTAATATCTTAAATATGAAGTGCGGATAGGATTCTCTCGCTTCTTAGAATCCGACGTGTTTACATGGCACAAAAAGAGAGTAAAAAACCTTAGGTGCCCTGAATGAATTTAAGAAAATTACGATTTCCTTGGGAATTTTAGGTAATAGAGTAGTTTTGAGTTTATAATTAGTTTTTAGGTAGTTTCACTAGTTTTTCCTATTTGAATTTCCTATTATGCCCAATTAATTAAAAGGTGTTAAACCATTTTGGTATAGTATATATATATATATATTTTTGATTTATCATTTATAATTTGATTAATTAATAGATTTGATTAAGGTATACAATATAACAAAAAATATTGCATAAGATTCATATCTGATTTCTCTCCACGCCAAAGTAGACAAAACTACTAATTTAATGGTGGATGGTGGATGATCATCAAACTGGATGGTGGATGGTGGATGATTATCAAAATGGATGGTAATATTGGATGGTGGATGGTGGATGATCATAAAATTGGATGGTGGATGATAGATGACTATCAAAATGTATGGTGGTATTGGACGGTGGATGTTTTTCAAACTAGATGGTGGATGCACTACAAGAAAACACGGTTTTTCTGACGGACAAATCCGTCGGAAATCCGTCAGAAAACGCAAAAACCGACGGGGATCCGACGGACAA
>OVAP01003356.1:0-16829 GCA_900406295.1 Aurinia saxatilis
TATATATATATATATTTTTTTTTAATTTTTTGTTTTTTTTGAAAAAGGATATGAATGATAAACCTGGAGAAACGAAATTGTGTTGGTTTTTTAAAACAAAAAAAATGTTATCATTTTTTTTTTAATTAAAACGAACATGATGTTTTACCAATGGCTGTGGAAACATCAAAGTATAGTATACTTTAGTAAAACAAAAATATTTTATATATACTTGAGTTAATTTGCTCTACTGGTATAGTCCGTTTTTTTTTTTTCAACAGTCCGGTTAATTTCAATACTTTTATTCAAACATGTGTAAAAATATTCGGTATTATTACCAAATTCAGGTTCTAGTAAAATGATTTATAATGTATATTACTATATATGGATATAATGCCATTAATGATAAGTGACCTTTCAATAAAAAAAAAATTACACATGAAATAGGATTAGCAGAATTAATGGTAAGATGAATTCCATCATTCAAACTAGAGAATACATTTTTTGTTTTTAGCAAATTAGCAAGATATATTTTTGTTGTTAAATACTGTTATGGCTAACTAGAGATATCAACCAAAACTTTTTAAAAACTCAGTTGGATGGATGATGGATCACATAATGTTTAGTCTTTTAAAATGGTTACAAACATATCAAACCATGTAGCCTACACATTACGAAGCATAAAAAGATATTTCATAAAATCATTATTATCAAATAAAAACTAATTACATAATGGTCCGTTTGAACTTGGAAGTAGTACAAAAATTAAGATGACCCGCTTAAAGAATCTTATTCGTTAAAGAAATCGAGTGACGACGATTACGATATAGTTTGTGCCTAATATAATGGGGAATGGTCTGTCACGTAACTTTCAATCAACATACATAACCCAAGTGTATGTATTCCCTTTATTGTCTCTTACCCATGTTAATATTATTATTCTTGTTATAGTTCTCTCCATACTCAAGAAGCTCCTCCAAAACACTGTCGTCCAAGTACTCAAACTCGAAAACTTGCCTCGACGTGGTAGAGTTAGCCGCGGTTGTTGAAGAGGCAGAGGAGGAACCACTTCCCATGTTATACTCATGTGGGAAATTGAGAATGGCGGCTTGGCCTCTCATTGAATACGCGGCTCGATCATAGGCTCGAGCCGCGTCTTCTGCTGTCTCAAATGTCCCTAGCCATACACGCTCTCCATGTTTTCTTGAATCTCTTATTTCTGCTGCGAATTTACCCCAAGGCCGTCTCCTTACTCCCCGGAACTTTACTTGTTCAGCTCCTCCTCCTCCTCCGCCGTTACGACCTCCTTGTTCCATGTGTGTATAAATGTATTTTTGTGTAAGAGAAGGAAAGACAAAGACAAAGTGAGTATGAAGAAGAATAAGAAGAAATAGATGGGACGAGACACAAGTTTTAAGCTGTGTGTTTTGTCTTTGTGTGTGTGTTGTTTTAATTTTGCATGGGTTAAATGAGTTTTGGATTTGGGGAATTTATAGGCAAAGTAACCAAGTGGGTCCATCAACCTAATAATATTCGAATGTCGAACCCTCCACTTATCTGATTTTATTGATGTTCTCATACTTTTTTTTTTTTTTTTGTATTCCTTTCAAAATATATGTTCCCTATATAAATAATTTCTTTAATATTATTATGAATCCAAGACATATTTGGCGTCTCTTACCATCTTTCTATGTAATTGAAAGAAGAAAAATGATCGTGGGGGGTTAGAAAAATGTACATCATCTCTAAATTAATGTGATGGTATCGGTGTAATAAAATCGATTTTTTTTTTTTACTTCCATTAATATTTTAAACATGGGTGAAACTATTTTCACATTCTATCTAAATGAATAAAACTCAATATTCTATTCTTTACGAAGAAACCACCCAAAAACGCATTATTCTATAATTTTATTCTTTTTAAGATGTATGTTTTACACTTTTAGATTAACATCTTGACATTTTATTTAAACAAGTCTTAAATAATCTCGTATTTTTCACTTGTAGAAGTTGTTTTTTCTAGAAGAAACAACTACTCTCTTTGGATTCAATGTTTATGCCAAAAACTTTTTTTTTTTTTTTGTTAATATATATATGTGCTAGTAGCTAGTGAAGCTAAATGAAATTCGGTCTATTAACGCAAACTCGAGCTTGTCCAAAAAGTGAAGAGAATTTATCAATCGAATCAGAGAGTCCCCTTAATATGAGAATAAACTTATACAATATGGTATTTTGGGAAACAGTAATGGAATTTTGTTAACCAAAAAATGTGATGTATCAACTGAATAAAGAGAAAACAATAGTTGATGGGAGGGACCCACGGGAATATGGTTGACTTCAGAAGTGCCCACGTGCGTTGACTCTCAAAACCGACGTTGGACCAAATAATTACTCCTCTTTTTTACCACAGAAAGATTATGCGACTCATTACGCGCAAGGGTGACTACTGATTAGGGCCTAAGTTCTTATTGACAAGGCTTTACGTTTTAAGTTCTCTTCTTCTTCTCATATTCAAGAAACTTGCCGAACTTAGACTAGTCTCAGGAGTAGGTGGAAATCCAAACTCTTATATCATTTAAACTGTCCAGAGTAACCAACAAAATTAAAATTAATTTGATAAAATTAAGCAGTGATAACATGGTACGTAGTACGAATTAGCTTGGAACAAAGCATATATAAATATGGGATCATACTAATCGTCAGTACTATTTTTCGAAAAAATATTAGTTGGACTTCGATCCAAACATCTCTCGATTGTAAAAAAAAATAAAATTGAATCATCAAACATATATACGAACATACATTAACTTTATTTTCAAAAAAAAAAAAAACATACATTAACTTTATTTTCAAAAAAAAAAACATACATTAACTAAGAAAAAACATATGAGTATATATTTGAATGAGTTGTCGGAATTTTGTTAAAGTTCAATGCTAACTAGAGTTATGTTGAATCTGAGGATACAATGTAACTTGTTTCTTCAGCTCATTAAAAAAAATAAAATAATATATATATATATATATATATATGTTTATGCAGGCAAAGTTTTTTTTTAGTTGCATACTTACATAGTATCTTATTGTTTGTTATGGCAGCATAAATGCAAAAACAAAGAGATAAAAATCGTTGCTCTTTGAGTATCTAGTTGTATTTGTAACCTTTTCCAACTATTTATGTTCGCATCTAATAAAAATAAAGTTATGTATTTTATAATTGGTCGCTTGTATTTGTAAGTTGTGAACGCAAATACTAAAAGTATTCAAAATCTGATTTTATACCAAGCATCTCAGTATCTCACGCTGCGTACAATTTACAATACTGTTTTTTAATTTTATAAACATACAAAACCATTAACAAAAATGAAAAACTAAAAATTTAAATTCCTTTTTGCTAAACAATCTTCTATCTTTGATATTGTCATATTAGAGACGAAAACAAATTAAATTGAAGTGACTCGATTTTTCTTTATCACTGATAGACCAATTCAAATTTTGAAGATTATGCTCTTTGAGAGGTCCACCATTTACATTATTAACGATAACACTAACACAAATTATTAAAATAGATCATATAGGATATTATTATTTTTCAAAAATATTATCTTGCGTATTTTATTTTCTAAAATTACTAGTAAAAGTTAACAAAAAATAATAAAAAAATTACAAGTAAAACTATGTAAGGATTTTATAAATCCCACAGATTTTAGGTTTAGAATCTGAATCTTACAACTAAATAGAAGACATCTATATGAGAGCCAACAAACATAAGCTTCATAGTTGAGTTAGGTCCACAGATTACACTCATGTTTTAATTAATAACAATAGGTGTCACCGTCATTGAGAAGCTTCTAATAGAGTACTTCGTATAGGTGAACATTCCATAGTATCTTTTCATATGTAAATCTCAATTATTTTACTGCCACTTCTCTATCAAAAATCGACTTTATATAAAACCTATTAACCTATTTGTCACGTGCGTTTTATCTAATGATTCATGCATCCTTGTGATTAATCAAAAATATATAATCAAATTGACGTTAAGTCAGTTGAAGAAAGAAAACGTTAATGTCCAATGTATCTAGCTAGATGATCATCATGGTCACAAAGTAGATTTACTTCTTTTTCAAAAAGAAACTATGTATTAAAACATTAAATTTAGCCCTTTTTGGCTGCTCCAAGTCGTGGATTCGATCTTCTATGGGTCCGTACGTATTAAAAAATCTTTTAGTCTACAAAGGAGCTACAAATCTAGGTTCCTTTCCTTCTCGTCACATTATAAAATAATGATTGTGGTTTTATCATTAAGTCGTTTAAATCTGACTTGACTTTGACTTTGACTTCGTCCACGACAAATATCGTAGATGTACATATTATATTACACTAAATATAGTAATTCGTATTTTGTTATATTCCAAATTAAATGTCATTTGATATATATTGTACGTTTTACATGAGTTCTAGAATATTCTGGATTGACAATTTAAATTTTGTAGTCATTTAATTAGGAGTAAATGCTTATTAACGATAACACTATAAAATTAATTTTGAGAGATATTATAACGGTAACACTAAAAATTTAACATAAAAAAAAAATTAGGAGTAAATGAGATTATTTTCTATTAAACCGTAAATTTTTAAATCAATATTTATCTTGAATTTTTTGTAGTATACAATCTTTTCGTTTAAACGGATGAAGAAACTTGTAGAAGATTGTATGATGCAATTAAAAGGTCGGAAATTAATTAATTTTATTTATTATGTGTGTTGTTCCCATTTTTTATATGTTTATTTTATCAAATATTGTGTTGTTAATTAGAAGATGAGATCTAATTGTACCATAATTAAGGCATTTTTATTTATTTATTTGTTATGTGTGTTGTTTTCAGTTTTTATATGTTTATTTAAAAAAATATTATGTTGTTTAGTAGATGATTAATTCACGTATTCAACACATTGAAAAACAACAGAAATGTTGTTCGAGAATAATGTGAGGAAACTGAAGTGAACGTTCATTCTTTTTGTATATTAATAATCTAGCTAGAAATATAAAACTGTGTGTGTTATAAAAAAAAAATATATATATATATAAAACTGTGTGGTTAAGATTGAAGAAGAATCAGAATATCTTTTGTTGTCGCCATTACGACTAGTGACACGAGCTCTCTCAAGGTTGGGGACAAAATATAGCTAGACTGATCAAAGTCTTTTTATGTCTTCGTGCATGAACCAACTTATTGAGTATCATATATTTTTAAAACTTATTATAATAAGGAGAATCTATCATATAATCGGCAACGTCCATTACGGACTGATACACATCCAAGATGTTTAATCAACCAATGAACATAAACCCTAACAAGTAGATGAAGCTTCTAATAAAGTTCAAAATACAAAACGCAAATTATATACAAGAATGTAATTATAGATTATACTTTTTTTTTCTCGACCATAGATTTATAGATTTCTTAGTTACTTTTAATTAAATAATTAATCGCATTTAAATATTTGTAAAAGCAAAAAAAAAATTGTATTAACTAAAAAAATTAGTCATATATAACTAGCATGATACTTAATAATCTTTTTAATAATTTAAATACTTATACTAAAAACTTTTTGACCAATGATCAAACTGTTTAAAGATTTCTACATAATATCTACATAACATCTTGATTCGATTTTCAGATTATGTAATTTTTACATTGTAATAAACGCAAGGTTTTTCGGAAAAAAAATCTCCATGTATTAAAATCTTCTCATAAACCTTTGATGATAATAGATATTGCGAGAGAGAGAGTTCTCACCCTAAAATAAAATATTTTGGAAACTCTCAATAAAAAAAGTGACTCGTGTTTTTATAGTTTTAAATTCATCTTAGAATCTTGAAAATCAAAACATGAAGAACAGTTTAAAAATCTTACATTTACATCTATGATCTACATTGTTTTATTATTTATATAATTTTATTGGAATATACCGAAAATGATACCAAAAGATCAAATTGCATACAAAAATGATATTCTCCTTCTCTCATATTGAGAAAATAGTTGTATTTGGGTTTTACTCAAAAAATCATCACAAATACAAATATGTTTACTACAGCTTTTTTATTAAATAAACTTGTCTTAAGGAAATAATCAATTGAAACATGTTTGTTATAAGATTTTGTGAGACGCTCACTGATGCATTTGTACAATTTTTTCTCAAAAGTTTTATCTTGTAAATTGGTTTTGTTCAATCGAAATTGTGAATAATTTTTTCAATTGACATTGACAAGTATGTTAAAAAATTATAAGTGAATGGCCCAGCCCAAATTAATTTACTCGTGATCCACATAGTCTATCCACATTACCCAAACGGGCCTAAAAACCAAAGAAGAACAAATAAAAAGCTAAAGCACCCAGATGGGCCTCAATAAAATTAAGAAAGAGGACTAAAGCCACCATATTAGTTGATAAAAATACAGAATATTAGTAGAGTATTAAATCTGATCTCATTAATGATGGTGCCATTAAATGAATTAGCATCGGAATATGATGTTTTGACTCGCACAAAACACAAAGATTTCAAACACGTTGACCCATGATGGCTCTTACTTTCTTATATGGTTTGAGTAAAGGTCAAACAAAGGTTGACATCTATGCACAGGACAGGAGCTTAGATGTTTTTTTTATTGTTGCTAAACCTGTTTAGATTTTTGAATTAGCAATTAACCTTTCTTTAATTATATTACGATCATGAATATTGTAAGTAATACCATAATCTCAAGTTATTGTAAATGAAAAACTAGAATCTAAAACGTTAATTTACAACAAAACAAAGGAAGACTTATAGACGTCGAATGCAAGCTCTTCTGGGAGCCACGTGTATCGATGAGTCTGACTAACTCACGTGACCGACCGAACATCACGTGCTGCTGAGCCATCTCACCGTTCGTGTCTGAGCTCAATGGTCGACGTGGCGCATGGCGATGAATCCTCAATCAATCTCCAGTCAAAGTCAATTTGTTTTTGTTACAGTCAAATAAACTTAGTTTTTAATTTCTTAATCCATATTTTTGTTTGGGCAAAACAAAAAATTATTAGCAATCTTTTTCAATTTTCTCAAATATTTGTTTTCTTCAAATAAGATCTGTATGTATTGTTCATGGGATTCTCCTAATTTTTTTCCAAATTAAACCAAACTGTTTCACAGTTGTTGCCATGTGAAAAGTACTGCTATTTTCACAAGTTTCCGGAATAAATTGTTTTAGAAACTTTCGGTTTAACTGTTTAAGTAGACACCATGTAGTTTTAGTTCCATAGGAAATATTCTCCAGCTGCTCTGTTTAGGTGCTATTTGTTTATCTGTAGGTTTGTAACTATGGATCTGAATCTGATTTTGTCCATTTCTGATTTCATATATTTCCCCACTATATTTTCTGACAATTTTGGTTTTTTTATCGCGAGACAACTAATATAAATGTCTTGACTTCTTTTCAATATTAATTTCGTTTTTAACTTGATAGAAGGTTTATTTGATTATTATTATCTCAGTTATCTCAGTTAGTTTTGAATTATAAAACAACAGATTACTTCCACTAGCGTCTGTCTACGTCGTGGGCACGTTTTCCTTTTTATAATGTTTAAGAAAATCTTGAGAGTACTATAATGAAAAATAAAGTCTTGCAAAAATATGTTAGCCCAAAAGAAAACTTAGACAAAAAATCCATGTCCATGCAAATGCACCGTATACATGAATACACATTTATATGAAACCACATCACTGAAACCAATTTGATTATTTAATTGAAACAGATAATGGTGAGGGGGCGTGTTTTATTAAATATTAAATTGCTAGAGATAAGAAATGTTAAAAAATTAACACGAAACTGTATTTCTCACCGAACCTGTTCTGTTCTGTCGTTTGAGATAAACTCGTCAACATACTTACACGATAGAGTATGGTAACACTGTCGTCCTTTTAATTATCTTTTATTCTGTCTGCCAGATTTATTTTATTATCTAAACCAAAACCAAAACCAAAACATTGTGTTCTTCTTGCGGTGGATTTGACTATTCTTCGCAATATATTTTTTTTGGTTTACTCAGAGAAGAGATAAGTCTTACTAATCTTGTGTTATAAGAGAACTAAATACATTACAAAAGAGTCTTCGGAAAGAAAAGAAAAAAATGTAGAGTACTGCAGAAAGAAATTAATTAGCAACCGACAAATATGGTTAGCTGGAGTTTACAGATTCTAAAATATTTGAGAAAAAGGTACCACCACTAGATTACTGAAATCCAAGTTTATCATCATTATATTTAGCATTAAATACAAACGTAATCATCTACATGGACAAACCAAACTTTCACTATCAGAAGATCCAGATATAATTATAATTTAAAATGTGTTTGATTAGTCCACTTGTGTATAAGTATAACTAAGCATTTCTCCTCACTGTTTTCCTCACTAAAAAAATACCAAAAAATTATTATATCAAGTACGCTTACAGCAAACGAGTCACATAGATCAAGAAAAATAAAAATTGTTAATAAAAGATTCAGAAAGATGATGATAATCTAAATAAATATTATGAATCATATAAGAGCCTCTCTGAAATCTCACCAACTCTTTCTCTTTCATTTCATTTACTCAATCTCTGTTTTCTTCTCCACCACTCTCTCTCCCTCTTCTCATGTCTTTCTCTTTTACACGCATGTACGTATATAAACACACAAACACATCACATTCTTGATTAGATACAGATCAAGACTCAAAAGCAACAAGAACTACTCCATTTCTTGATTTTTTTTCATTCTTTGTGATTTAAAGTTTTTGTAGTCAATGGACCAAACAGTCCCTCGCAACCCTTTCAACACTCTAGTCTTTCCACCTCCACCGCCGCCACCGCCATCCTTCACAAGCCCTATTTTCCCAAGATCAAGCTCCTCCGCTACAAACTTTCCTATTCTGGCCATCGCTGTGATCGGAATTTTAGCTACTGGGTTCTTGCTTGTGAGTTATTATGTCTTTGTCATCAAATGCTGTCTCAATTGGAACCAAGTCGACATTTTTCGCCGTAGAAGAGGCAGTGAGCAAAACCCTTTAATGGTTTACTCTCCTCATGAGCTAAACCGGGGACTAGAAGAATCCGCCATTAGAGCAATACCAATCTTCAAATTCAAGAAGAGAGATGTTCCTGTTGGAGGAGAGAAAGAAGGAGATCAGAATAAAAGCTCTCAAGAATGCTCTGTTTGCTTAAGTGAGTTTCAAGAAGACGAGAGGTTGAGGATTATTCCAAACTGTTGTCATATGTTTCATATCGATTGTATTGATACTTGGCTTCAGGGGAATGCGAATTGTCCATTGTGTAGAACCAGCGTTTCTTGTGATGCAAGTTTTCCTCTTGACCTAATTTCTTCACCGAGATCTTCTACGGAGAGTAATCCTCCTCGGAACAGGAATCTTGAGTCTGACTCGGTTTCAGGAGGCGACAATGACTTTGTGGTCATCGAGCTAGGGATAAGTAGTGGTAGTAGTAACAGAGAAAGCGCAAGAAACAGAGCGTTCCTTGCGGAACAAGAAAGGGTTGCCTCGGATGATGTTTTGTCCGGATACACACCAAAATCTATCAGTCTTTCGCCTAGAAAGTTCGATCATCATCGAGCAACGCATAAGAAAGAGAGGAAGTTTCACAAGTTGATGAGTATGGGAGACGAATGTATCAATACTCGAGGCAAAGATAAACAATTCGGCGAAATTCTGCCCATTAGAAGATCGATCTCGATGGACTCTTCAGCGGATCGCCAACTATACCTAGCGGTTCAAGAAGCAATTAGCCGGAAAAACAAGCAGATTCCGGTATCCGAAGACGGTGGAGATTGTACGGAAGATAGTAGTACTGGTGGTGGTGGTAATAACAGAATGATGAAGAGATGTTTCTTCTCTTTTGGAAGTAGTAGAGGTTCTAGAAGTTCATCAATATTGCCTGTTTATTTGGGACCCTAATTGTCTTTCCTCTTCTTTGTTAATTTTTATTTAAATTATTTCGTTTTGTGTATTTTTTTAATTGTTATATTTGTGAGATTAATTTGTTGAAATTGGTTTGGAGGTGGGTGAGGTAGGAGAGAATGATGATATGTTCACTGTTTGTAAGTCAAAAAGAGTTGATGTGTAGTTGAATAGTATTTTTCAAGTTAGTGAACAGTATCCTCCTAACCTGAAATGTTACAAGGAAACAAAGAAGTCACACCAACTATTTGATAACATTTTTCATGTTAGAAATTTGAACATCTTTTGTAAACGAATCGTATGTACCATCTATAAACGACTCCACAAACAGAACAAAAATAGAAAGCATATTACAAAAGTCTTACAACAGACTGATACTTGTCTGTTTCCTTTTGATGATTTAACCTGATATTTGTCATACTGATTTTTACTCCACCAATGATAACCGAAAAAAGCATGACTAAGTTGCTGAGTCAGTGATCACTTTGGATCTATTGTTTCAAACAATATCCATCAACTTAAAGAACATCTACATAACGCTTGCAGAAATTTTTTAAAAAATTATGATGGTGCATGCACACACTATTTTACATTTTGTAAGATTCATCATAGAACTTTGTCTATACTTGAGGGTGGGTAATATTTATGCTGAAACACACACAAGTCCTTTATTTATTTTTGATACAATGGTCTAGTTATGGGAAAGCTTAGTAGCTTTATATACATGGAAAACAAGGCAATGACTGACATAAATCTTCACCCAGACCAGGGGCTTTGTTCTTCTGCCTGGTAAATAATGGTTTAGTTATTGCAGAGTCAAGAACTGGTAATTATACGATGACTGACCCAATAGATACATCAAACACACAGATGTATATCTTATAACAAAGAAGACGGTTTAATTTCTGATTAAGTGTTTTTTCATATCCTGTACTTTGACAGATACGATGTTCCATCGAGGCCTTTCTTATAGTAACCCTGTGAGTACTCTTGTAAATTGATATCTCTGTATTTTGGAGGGTTCTCTTCAGAGAGAAGCTCTTTGATTGGTCCGTAAACATTTGAATTCGGAAGCATAGTTGTGCTAAAAAAGCTTGCAACTGAAATCCTCGGTCCAGCTTTGTTAGCAAGCACCCTATGCTCCACGCTTATGAACTTGTCATTCGTTATTAGCTGCATATCAAAAGGTATCTTAGATTCTCAAAAAAGAGTAACTTTGTTTCTTATACTTCATTTGTTAAGGATTAACAACTTGCCTGCAAGAAATCTCCAATGTTGATGACGAGTGCCCCGGGGATAGGAGATACATCAACCCAAGAGTCTTGATGAAGGACTTGAAGACCACCAATATGGTCTTGAAGAAGAATTGTAATAAAGGAGTTGTCGGAATGCTGACTTGTGCCCAAAGTTAGGTCAGGTTGTGGGCAGGGAGGGTAATAATGGCAGATCATATGCAAACCCTTCATGCAATCCATGCTCTTAAGCTTCTCAGAGCTTAAACCAAGAGCTTCTGAGAGAAGCTCAAAGAGTAAACCACCTAAGCTCATCATATGCTTCGAGTATTCGATTATAGCATCTCTAGATCAAATATGATGTTACAGTTGTTAATTAGAATCCTAGACATAAATGAGCTAGTCCACTTATTATTAAGGGGTTTAGAGTTGGAAGTTCATGATTCCCTCGTAACAATCACTCAACGTTTCATAATATATATAAATGAAAATCGAAATTACGTACCTGCATGCTATTGGGAGCTCCTCAGGGTTTGGAGGATCAGGAGCCATATAACAAGCGAAAGTGTCTCTCCAATTAACACATGAAGTAGAACTGTAAAGATCGAAATTACTATTGTAGAGAAACTTCTTGGCGAAATCACGCGTGAAGTAAGATTTCTTAACCTCAAGATCTTCTTCAATAAACCTAACAACTCCATCTTGCATATCTTGAAGAACACTTAGAGGAACACCATGATTGATCACCTGGAAGAATCCCCAATTCTCTGCGGCGTCTTTAATCTTCTCAACTATGCCTTCACGCGACACGTCTGCCAAATCGATGATCGGGATTGCAAGATCCGAGGCAGAAACAGAGGATTTCTTGTTCTCTAAGGTACCTTGAGGAAGACGAAAGATACGAGGAATCTCAGTGATTTGAGCATCAACGAGACCTTTAACTCCAGCTTTTGTCTCGTCAAAAGCTTTTCTCTCGCTGCATGAATCCAACTCCATCGAATTTTTTGTCGATATTTATTTTAGACCTAATTCAAGATTTCTCGCAAATGGCTAGCTTTTATATACAAGGAGAAGAAGAAAAACGTATACGTAACCTAGATTTCCATATAATAGAGTTTTAACAGAAATGGATTCTGTATATTTTTTGCATTCTTGTGGTATTCGTTTATACACGTAGAAGATACACAAAAGATAAGATTTAGACTTAGACAATTAACTCATAAATTTTTGTTTGGTTGTTTTGTTATGAGGTGAAGAAGAGAGGATGAAAGAAAAGGATAGTGAGAATGGACGGTGTGTAGGACCGATAATGACCGTTTTTGTTTACGGTGACTGTAAATGATGTGCGCATGATTTTTTTGTCGGCCAATATTTATTAACATTCACAAAAAACCTCTGTTTTATATTCTCTGTCTCTTTAGACTTTTAGTTAAATTTATGGGCCAATGAGCTTTACCTGCAAGAAATCTCCTATGTTGATGACAACAATCTTGATGAAGAACTTGAAGACTACAGAGTTGGTCTTGAAGAAGAATGGTTAGAAAAGAGTTGTTGAAGTTAGGTTAGGTTGTGGACACTGAGGGCATTAACAGCTGAGCACAAGCACAACCACACAATTTAACTGGTAAAGATCTCACGCAAATCCTAGAGATCACTAGTTTGAGTGTCTCTTGGGACATATGCGCTGGTCCCAAATCTAAAAAAAATGAAATAAAATATAGTGATACACACAACCTTCTTTATTATTTTTGGTAAAACCAGTGTAAATATTGTAGTGGCAAGAAGTGACGATTGGAGAAGGACTTGCATGAAACACACAATTATATCTTACAAACAAAAAAAAGGCGATTAACACTCCTTTAAGTGTTTTATTCATATCCTGAAATTTGATAGATATGATGTTCCATCGATGCCTTTCTTAAAGTAGCCATGCGAGTACTCTTGTAAATTGATGTCTCTGTATTTTGGAGGGTTCTCTTCGGAGAGAAGCTCTTTGATTGGTCCGTAAACATTTGAATTCGGACGCATACTTGTGCTGAAAAAGCTCGCAACTGAAATCCTCGGTCCAGCTTTGTTCGCAAGCACCCTATGCTCCACGCTTATGAACTTGTCATTCGTTATTAGCTGCATATCAAAAGGTATGTTAGATTCTCAAAAAAAGAGTAACAATGTTTCTTATACTTCATTTGTTAAGGATTAACAAACTTGCCTGCAAGAAATCTCCAATGTTTACGAGGAGTGCCCCGGGAATAGGAGATACATCAACCCAAGAGTCTTGATGAAGGACCTGTAGACCACCGATATGGTCTTGAAGAAGAATCGTGATAAAGGAGTTGTCGGAATGCTGACTTGTGCCCAAAGTTAGGTCAGGTTGTGGGCAGGGAGGGTAGTAATGGCAGATCATAAGCAAACCCTTCATGCAGTCCAAACTCTTAAGCACCTCAGAGTCTAAACCAAGAGCTTCCGAGAGAAGCTCAAAGAGCAAACCACCTACGCTCATTATATGCTTCGAGTATTCGATCAAAGCATCCCTAGATCAAGTATGATAGTACATTTGTTAGAATCCTACACCGGAAATGAGAAGGATGGTAAAAGACATGATTTCTCTTAACAATCACTCCGAATATCTATAAATGAAAATCGGAATGACGTACCTGCAAGCTACTGGGAGATCCTCAGGGGTTGGAGGATCAGGAGCCATGTAACAAGCGAAAGTGTCTCTCCAATTAACGGACGAAGTACTGTACAGATCGACATTACTATTGTAGATAAACTTTTTGGCGAAATCACGGGTGAAATACGATTTCTTAACATCAAGATCTTCCTCATGAAACCTAACAATTCCATCTTGTATCTCTTTAAGGACGCTTAAAGGAACACCATGGTTGGTCACTTGAAAGAACCCCCACTTCTCTGCAGCGTCTTTGATCTTCTCAACAACACCTTTACGCGACGTAGAGTCTACACGGACGTCTGTAAAATCGATGATAGGGATTGCAAGATCCGAGGCAGAAGAAACAGAGGGTTTCTTGTTCTCTAAGGTACCTTGAGGAAGATGAAAGATACGAGGTATCTCAGTGATTTGAGCATCAACCAGACCTTTAACTCCAGCTTTCGTCTCATCAAAAGCTTTTCTCTCGCTGTAAGAATCCAACTCCATCGAATTTTTGGTCGATGTTTACCTTTTAACCCAATTCAAAGATTTCTCACAAAAGGCTAGCTATCTTATATACAAGGAGAAGAAGAAAAACGTATACATAAATGGATTCTGTTTGTTTTTTTCATTCTTGTGGTATTCGTTCATACACGTAAAAGTGTTCTTTTTTCATGATTTGTTGTTTGATTCTTTTGTTATGCATGTGGTGAAAAAGACAAGATGAAAAAAGGATAGTGGGATTAGATGGTTGGTAATTTGGTCTTTGGTGTGTAGGACCGATAATGATTGTTGATGATGTATGCCCGTTTTTGTTTCCGGTGACGGTAAATGATGTAAGCATGATTTATTGGGGGCTCATATTTATAACACTCACTAAAAAACCCAGAGTAGCATGAAACACACAATTATGTCTTACAAACAAAAAAAAGACAATTAACACTCTTTTAAGTGTTTTTTTTCATATCCTGAAATTCGATAGATACGATGTTCCATCGAGGCCTTTCTTATGTGTGTATTCTTTTAAGTTGATATCTCTGTATTTTGGAGGGTTCTCTTCAGAGAGTAGCTCTTTGATTGGTCCGTAAACATTTGAATTCGGAAGCATACTTGTGCTGAAAAAGCTAGCTACTGAAATCCTCGGTCCAACTTTGTTCGCAAGCACCCTATGCTCCACGCTTATGAACTTGTCATTTGTTATCAACTGCATATCAATAAATATATTAGATTCTCATCAAAGTTACATTGCATGTTATACTTTTAATCTTAAAATGAATGGATCAATGAGTTTGCCTGCAAGAAATCTCCAATGTTGATGAGGAGTGCCCCGAAAACAGGCTTAACATCAACCCAACAGTCTTGATGAAGAATCTGAAGACCACCGATTTGATCTTGAAGAAGAATGGTGATGAAGGTGCTGTCAGAGTGGTGACTTGTGCCTAAAGTTAGGTCAGGTTGTGGGCAGGGAGGGTAATAATGGCAGAGCATAAGCAAACCCTTCATGCAGTCCATGCCCTTAAGCATCTCAGAGTTTAAACCAAGAGCTTCTGAGAGAAGCTCAAAAAGCAAACCACCTAAACTCATCACATGCTTCGAGTATTCGATCAAAGCATCCCTAGATCAAATATGATGTTACAATTGTTAGGATCATATATCGGAAGTGAAAAGGGAAACACTATTGTACAAAGGAAATGACTGAAATAATTCATTGCAAAATCGAAATTACGTACCTACAAGCTGCTGGGAGATCCTCAGGATTTGGAGGATCAGGAGCCATATAACAAGAGAAAGTGTCTCTCCAATTAACACATGAAGAAGAACTGTACAGATCAAAATTACTATTGTAGACAAACTTTTTGGCGGAATCGCGGGTGAAATACGACTTCTTAACCTCAAGATCTTCCTCATGAAACCTAACAATTCCATCTTGTATCTCTTTAAGAACACTTAAAGGAACACCATGATTGGTCACTTGGAAAAATCCCCAACTCTCTGCCGCGTCTTTAACCTTCTCAATGATGCCTTCACGAAACGCAGCGCCTACATGGATGTCTGCAAAATCGATGACAGGGATTGCAAGATCGGAGGCAGAAACAGAGTGTTTCTTGTCGGATAAGGTACCTTGAGGAAGATGAAAGATACGAGGTATTTCAGTGATTTGAGCATCAACTAGACCTTTAACTCCAGCTTTAGTCTCGTCGAAAGCTTTTCTCTCATTGTAAGAATCAAGTTCCATTGAGTTTTTGGTTGATAGTTACTCCTTAAGTTAATTCATGATTGCTGGCAAAAGGCTACTTTATATAAAAGAAGAAGAGTAACGTCTATACACGTAACCTAGATTTTAATAGAGTTTTAATGGACTCTGTTCCTAAAAGATAAATTAAAAGAGATTAGTCAAATAAGGTAGAATCTTATCATTTGTTTGTTTTTATTGTTTATATGAGGTGAATTAGAAGAGAAGATGGGAAAAAGGCAGAGTGACAATGACCGTTGATGACTTATACTCGTTTTTGTTGACGGTGTGACCGTAAACAATAATCTATGGTAGTCTTATGTTTATAAGAATGTTATTGTGGGTTGATATTTATGGTAGTCCCATGTTTATAAGAATGTTCTATATTCTGTCTTTTTTAGACTTTTAGTTAAATGTATGGGCCAATGAGCTTTACCTGCAAGAAATCTCCTATGTTGATGAAAACATCCCTAATGAGAGGAGAGACATCGGCCCAACAATCTTGATGTAAGAACATTAAAACCACCCATTTGGTCTTGAAGAAGAATGGTGAGAAAAAGAAGTTGTCTAAAAGATTACTTGTGCATAAAATTAGGTTAGGCTGAACATAAGTACACACTTTAAAACTAAACCACCTAACCTCATCACATGCTTCGACTATTCAAACACACCATTTCTCTAAATCAAATATATATGATGTTCAAAATCAATAACTATACTCATATATTAAACAACCGCTTGA
>OVAP01003357.1:0-16825 GCA_900406295.1 Aurinia saxatilis
CCATGTTTGAGTCATACAGTGTGATTTCAGGACAACTTTCCTTCAAAACTTACATATGTAGGCCCTTAAGACATGATTCATGAGTCTCATGAATGTGCTTGGGGCGTTGGTGAGTCCAAATGGCATAACTAGCCATTCATACAAGCCTCTCTTGGTTTTGAAGGCTGTCTTCCATTCATCTCCCTCTTTCATTCTAACTTGATGGTAGCCGCTTTTGAGGTATATCTTCGAGAAGATAGTAGCTCCGCTTAGTTCATCAAGCAAGTCATCAAGGCGTGGAATAGGATACCTATACTTGACGGTGATGTTGTTTATGGCTCGGCAGTCTACACACATTCTTTGGCACTAGCAACACGGGAACAGCACAAGGACTTAGGCTTTCTCGAATATAGCCCTCGGACATCAAATCTTGTACTTGTTTCTCCAACTCCTTGGATTCTTCCGGGTTCACTCTGGAGGCTGGACTATTTGGTAGTGGTGCTCCTGGAATGAGGTATATTTGGTGCTCAATACCTCGGATGGGAGGTAGACCCGCTGGTATCTCCTCTGGGAAGATGTCCTTAAATTTTTCTAGAAGCTCGGTCGTTTCTGTTGGTAATTCTTTCTCTTCTTGACCTGAAAACAAACTTTCTCTAAAGACCATTAGTAGCACTTGTGTCTGTGAATAAATAGCTTTTAAAACAGTACTAGGTGTTATGTATAAATTAGTCTTACTTACCTTTGCTCCTTTGTCCATGGCATGTTGCATCTCATGAACTTCTTGGGGGGGAGGGGGAAGAGGAGCTAGGTTGTGCTTGCGATTGTTATGAGTGAAGGTTTAGAAGTTTGTGCGCCCGTTATGCAAGGTTCCAAGGAGAAGATGGCCGGCTTGCATTGGCACAACATCACACTTGGTCAGAGTATTTTCCAACGACTATGACTTGCTCTACAATTCTCAACTCAGTTTCGTCATTGAGCCACTTGAGTTTGTATGGCCTTGGATGCTTGGTTTTCTTAAGACCTAGCTTATCAACAAGACACTTGCTAGCCACATTAGTGCAAGAACCACCATCAATGATCAAAATACATACCTTTAACTCAATGCTACATCTGGAATGGAAAATGTTTTCCCTTTGAACGGTCTCGGGGTCAAAGAGAGCGCTGAGAGCTCTTCTTGTTACAAAAATTTCTCCCACATCGGGATAGTTAGTCAATTCTTCCTCTGAATCAATCAGTTCATGTTCAACCTCATCTTCAGTCTAATACTCTCCATTGTCTTTGAATATCATTACTCGCTGGTTTGGACATTCTCTTGTGTAGTGTCCTTTTCCCTGACATTTAAAACAAGTAATATCTCTATTTCTTTGAGGTTGTGACTTACCTTGCTCTGTCTTGTTGATTTTAGAAGTTTTTGGTCCTGTCTTTTTGTACCGGTTGTCAGCTTCTATGGCCTTACATTTGTCAAAACTCCATTGAGATTGTGGAGTCCAAGCAGCCTTGCTTTTAGTGGCGGCAGTGGTCTTCCTCTTGTTGTGTTGTTCTGCTTGGATAGCATAGTGTAACAGGTCATCAAAATTCTCGTAATTCTGCCTCTCCACTTTCCTGGTAATACGGTCTTGTAACCCATCAAGGAATTGAGCCATTAATGTCTCCTCGGAGTCTTGTACTTCTAGCCAGTTCTTGATGGTTTCAAACTCTTCAAAGTAATCCTCTACTGATTTGTTTCCCTGAGAAAATTTGTAAGTCTCTATAATAGTATGTAGGGATGTACCTTCTTCTTAGTTGGGTTCTCATGTCATCCCAATGGTTGACTTGTCCCCTCGTAGTTCTCCTTCTCTCGGACACTTCTCTATCCCACCAGGTGAGGGCATTGTCCGTAAGTTGAGCAGCAGCCAAGGATACTTTCTTTGCTTCAGATTATTGGTAGTAGTCGAAGATATACTCCATTCTTCTCTCCCAATTGATGTAAGCATCGGGGTTGACTCTACCAGGGAAGGTTGGAGCGGTGAGCTTAATATCTCTGCCTCCTTTCCATGGACGATCTTCCTCCATATCTAGCTCTCTTCTTATGTCCCGGCCTCAGTTTCTCGCATCCCTTCTAAGCCTTTGATTATGGCCAGGAGGTATTGGATCACCATCGTCTTCAAGGTTAGGCATGTCACTATCGGTGTCATCCTCTCCTAACGGTGGTTGTTGTATTTGTCGCCGTTGTTGTCTTCTTTGTTGTCCGCCGTTTTCATAAGGTTCCCTTGGTGGAGGTAACCTTTGTTCCATCTGGTTCAAGCGCTNGTCTTCAAGGTTAGGCATGTCACTATCGGTGTCATCCTCTCCTAACGGTGGTTGTTGTATTTGTCGCCGTTGTTGTCTTCTTTGTTGTCCGCCGTTGTCATAAGGTTCCCTTGGTGGAGGTAACCTTTGTTCCATCTGGTTCAAGCGCTCGCTAAGGTCTCTCATGGCATCAAGTATGTGTTGCACTGTAACGGGTGGCAGTGGTTGCTCTCGGTCGCTATCTCCCATGCTAATCTGTGATTTTCTGCAAAACCCTAAACATGATCAAGTGAGGTATGTGGGTATAACCTGGTTAAGATTAAAGTCGATTCTTAACTTGCAAGAAATTGTTGGCTGCAAATCCTAACATATAAAAACTCAACAGAGATGAAAGGAATGATGCGTGCAGAGAATTAAAAACAGTAGCAAACCAAATGAACAAAATTGCTTCCTAATCAAATTAACGTAGGACTTTGCAAATTTTTAAACAGTAGCAAACCAAAAACTCCACTTTTTTATATATAACTTAATAAGACAAACAAATGTGAATCACGCAAGACGAACCCAGGTAAAATCTACTTTATTTTTCTTTTAAAAAAAAAATAAATAAATAATCAAAAACAGAAATACAAACTCACGCGATCTCAGAAATCCATAGATATTCAAAACTCTGAAATTCTGATAATCACAACTATCAAATCCTGATAATCTAAAACTATGAAATCACACATCAATATAACGATCCTTTTTGGATATATTTTTTAAGAAGAAAAGAAAATCAAATAACTAAGCGCAAACTTAAAGTAAATCCAATGAAATTTTAATAGGGCTTTTGCCTTAAACAACTGCAGAACAAAAAAACAAAGAACACAAACAAACGACGACACAAACAAAGATTCAAACAAAGATTGCAAGAGGTAGATAGATAAAGGATAGATATCACCTGATAAGGAAGTCTTTCGGCTCTGATACCAAAATGATGTAAGATCTAGTATGAGATCTCACAAGTGTGGTGGGTGGAAATTGAAGATTGGTTGTTCAACACTCTTCTTCAAGGTGATGGGTGAAAGCATGGAATAGATGTGGATGGTGGGATCAAACTAGCTGGTTGTTCAACACTCTCTAGCCTTGATCGGGGATGAGGAATGGTTGTGATGGATGGGACGAGGACTTCACAAAGTTCTATGGAGAGGAACTTTGATAAGTCAAATTGCTTAGGACTGTTTCTCAGACACTCCAAGGCTTTCAAAAGGTTTTGCTCTTAAAAACAAAAACTGCGTTTTCTTTATTAAATCAAGGGTAAAGAATACATTGCTGTGAAGGAACCTTATGTATGGTTCAAACAGCTATCCCTACTTGGGGACTTTGAAACAGATTACAAAATCAATCTACGTAATTTGACCCAAAAAAAAAAAAACTAAGGAAACAAATAAAAAGACATAACAATTGTGTCTAACAAAAGGAAAGACTCATAAAATAAAAAGATCACAAACGACTAGTTCAAGATAATTATATTGAATTAAATCAGTCTTACCTTAATATTTCTTTGTCTTTGGACCGTTGGTGAACTGTTGCGTTTTACACAGCTTAATGCTGAATATAGTAACTCCTTTTTGTGTCGGAAAGAGTGGCCATTCATCCGTATGCTCCTCTAGTTCTACAGCTTGTTCTTGAGTTATGGTGAGTGTATTTAGCTGGTCCGGAANCTAGCTGGTCCAGAATGTGCCCCAACTCTTGGTTGTTGAGTAAGCTTGTTATGCCTTGGTTGAAGCTCTCACACAAGTCTCTGGTGCCAGAAGGAGTTCTTAGTCCTTGTCTCATGGTTGGATTAAACTAGTTGAATCTTTGTTGGTTCCTATGTCCTCATCAGAAAGGATATATGTTAGAGTTAACTCGGATACCAATTGAACTAGACTAGCTAAGCCTGACCATAAGGATAGTTAATTATTAGTGATTTCAACTATATAGCCTAAACTATGAATTACATAGTTACTACCCTGAATAATTCAAACCGTGATCCTCTGAAGAATTACCTGACTTCCTAACGCTTTTTAATATTGAATTCTCACATATTTTATTTTGTTTTAGCATTTTCAGGCATTGATCGATCGACCGTATACTCTGCCATCGACCAAAAGGTGTTTCAAACGATCGATCAGTTCATACGACCGATCAATCACAACCAAAACCATTTCATTTTGCTGCTTAGCTCGAGTGAAGTTGGACGTGCTACTGTGTACACTCTGCTCTCTGAGGATACGATCCCTAAGTACTACTGCGAGACCTGTGCGTTTGCAGGAAATATTTTGGGTAAATACTAATCCCCATCACCCATGTGATAGCTAACTCACGTGGATTGATTGTCCTAACTCCTCACTTCATTCCAAAATAAACATCTTCTTCATCTGGGCTTGGACTTCTGATGTTGATTTGTTGGACTTGGTAGAAAATGCCCATTTGTGACCTAAAATGCATTGTTTTTNGGTGGTTTATGTTTCAAATCAAATAGTTTCTTTGTTGAAAACACCAAAAAATCATATCGAAAAGCGGTAAAATGTCATCTCTATCACTTCACAAAAAGACTCACCGGATATTTGCTGAAAATTGGTGATCCTATTTTTCAAGGCCATTGTCTTAGACTTTGTGAAGAAGTGGTCGAGAAAAACCGCTCTAATCTCTTCCCATGTGCAAAGAGAGGCTGGAGGTAAAGCCTTTAACCATTTTTCTGCCTTATCAATAAGAGAAAAGGGGAAAAGCATGCACATGATGTAGTCACTTGGCGAGACATTGTGATAGTGTTGCACATTCTCTCGTAGTCATCGATATTGTCCATTGGGTTCTCATGAGCATGGCTATGGAACCTATTTTGCTTTACCAAAGCAATCATTTGAGGTGTGACTTCATTGTTTTGACCAAGGACACGAGTGGGACATATGGCTGCCCAGTTTGAGTAGAAGGAATGTGGAGTATCTGAAGCTCCAATGGTGACAATTTGTTGAGGGTTGGCGGTGCGTAGCTGTCGAATTTCCTCATGCATCTTTCTCATCTCCTCAAGAAGTGCAACATTGTTGTTGTTGTTGTTCTCTCCATTGTTGCTGTTTTTGAGTTTGCCTTGCGCTTGTCTCTTTCGATTCTTTCTAACTCGGTGTGGTCAATGAGATTTTCAGAACCGTCACTCCTCAAGCGCATAAACCTGAAACACCAAAGAGAAAAACCAAAAAGAAACTAGTTAGTAAATAAAAATAAAAATAAAACCAAAGAAAACAAGCAAATAAAAATCCTAAAACTAAAATAGAATTCAATAAACTAGTATGCAAGTTTTAATTGGTCCCCGGCGCAAAAGGTATTTGACTCCATTTTTGTTGTCGTGGATCGCTTTTCCAAGATGGCTCATTTGATCCCTTGTAAGAAGACCATCGATGATGTCCAAATGGCCATTTTATTATTTCAAGAAATGTATCGTATACATGGTCTTCCTTCTTCCATTGTGTCTGACCAAGACTCTCATTTTCTCTGTCGTTTTTGGCGTTCTCTTTAGAAGTTGCTTGACTCTAGCCTCGATATGAGATCTGCTTTTCATCTGCAAACAAATGGTCAAACAGAAGTTACTAACTGCTCTCTCGATAATCACTTGCGTTTTCTTGTAGGTGATGTTATCAAATCATGGGATGCTCTGTCACCTCAAGCTAGCGAAATTTTCCCACAATCATAGCTGTCAATCGTAGTTCCGGCTTCAGTCCATTTCAGGTCATCTAAGACATTATTCCATGAGCACTAGTTGTTTTATGATCTCTTCCTGACGCACTCATCTTCACGGTGATTGATACACATAGTTTTAACCTATGTATTTTAACCGCAAGTGCACAACAAATTCAGTAATAATACTAAAGTTATCGAATCCACAAAGACAAATAATTTGCAAACTAAATTAATAAACTCTAAATAATTCTAGGACAGAGGTTTTCAATTACTAATTATCAATAACTAACAGATTTTGAGTGTTTAAACAATTAAAGGCAAAGCTAGACTTCTAGGACTCCAGATTTAGACTCAGAATAGTGACCAGACGCGTTGAGTGTCGATAGACACCAATAGAGTGGCGATCGACACAACACGGGAAATTTAGATACAACTTAATTCTCAAACATGAAACCTATTGTAATGCATACCAACTTTCATTGAGCATGCAATCTAAGGGGTTAATTATGCATTAAACCTAGGTTCAATTGTTCATAAACTATCTAGACCAAATTTCTTTGTGAATAGATAATCTACTCCTAATAAGATTTGTTCAAGCAATTATTAACACTTCCATGTATAATAATTAACCTATGATCTAGACTCTAAGTGATCAATCAAAAGCTAGCATTAAACTTAAAGAGAGGAAGAATTAAAGGTTCAACCTAAATTCACCATATGGCCATCAATTCTTCATCTAAACCTTAGGAACCTTAAGTCTAACAAAAGATCTACTCAGACATAGCTAAGCAAAACATCAAACAATTAATTGAAAGGAACATAAATTATCAAAGAGAAAATATGTGAAAAAGGGTTCAAAGGATACTTCTCTTCCTAACAAATTCTCTCTAAAATGAATAATGCATAAGCCTAAACAATGGTTGTATAAAAGTATTTATAGGATCTAGGACAGATTTTAAAATTAGGGAATTTACATAAAAGAATTGGTATAAATCTTAGTCTTGAGATTTTTGAAAATTCAGAAAATATACGTCTGGTGTCGATCGATACCCTCCTCCGTTTTTGCCATTTTTCTTAGTTTCCTTTTTTGTCTCCTCAAGCTTCCACTTTTGCTCCATAATTCTTCTAGATCCTTCCAAAGCTCCAACTCGTCCATGCACCTAAAATGACTCACTTGAACTCTAGTACTAATATATTGACTCCAAAATATAAATAGTTATAAATTTATTATCATAAAAACCAGTAAAATACGAGATATATCAGTGCTGTTGTTACATTTGTTGATACCATTGCAACAGTCCATGCTCAAACCAAACAACACCTTGAATCGTCAGCTTTGAAATATAAGTCCACCGAGGATACTCACCGTCGTCGTCTCGTCTTTGACACGGATGATCTGGTCTGGGTACACCTGACCTGCGATCGTTATCCTGCCCATGCGTACAATAAACTCAAAGCCAAGACGATAAGACCTTTGCGGATTGTGGAGAGGATCAACGACAATGTCTACCAATGGAGTTACCTTCTGACATTTCCACATCTGATGTCTTCAATGTACGGTACCTTACTAAGTTTGTTCCACCTGATCCGTCAACTAATTCGAGGTCGAATCCTAATTACCTCAGGGCACCTGATTTAGCATCATCTCATGCCTTAACACACATGTAATGATAATTGAAATTATCATTAACGTCTCTACCAAGCTTCTAGAATCAACTTGGGTGTTATAGTTTTCCTTTTTATTTTTAGAAACATTAATCTTTAGGTTTCATTTTTAATCCAAGTCGGTTTGTAATATTTAGTTTTTGGATAACTAATATAAGAGATTTTTGTATGCTTTATGAGATTTGATTCAGTTCAGCAAAAAGTTGGTCTTAAAAGTTGATTAAATTACTCTTAGTTGATCTAAGTAGGTCTCAAGAGAATTTAAACCCTCTTGATTGAGCTACAAGCTAGTTTCTACGTCTTAAGAGCTTCAAAACCTCTTAATTGATCAACTAACTCTTATGCTGTGCCATTTTATTTCTAAAGTAAATCATATATCTGCATTTGTCTCGTCCAATGCACCAAAGACCACACTTTTGATTCATAATGCACATCAGATTCAGACAACATTTATGTAGTCATTACTCCAATATCGATTTTAAAATCATGAGCTTGAATGGTGAATCCCTTTTTATAATACACCAGTAAAATTTGCATCACGCTTGTCACAAAAAACCCCAAAAAATCAGTGACAATAGGTTTCATAAACGACAACTACTACATACTTGTATATGCATCATGCATGTGAAAAGAAGATAGATATCCCACAATGTGATCATAGTTAGGTTTTGAAGCTATGTGCTCCTCCCCCCATGTGTTGTTACAATTTATTTAATAAAGTAAAAAAAGAACCAATAAGTGTAGTTAATTAATAAGCATCTTAACTTCTTAAGTCTATATATAGTAATAAATCAATAATATCTAGGATTAAGAGTTCATAATAACGCGTTAAATTTTAGAAAGCTTGTCTATAAAAGCAGTAGATAGCCACCTCAAAATATCAACAACCATCACTCTCCCTTTCTATTTCTCTCTCTAGAAAAATATATTTTATGCAGTGAACAAGAGTAATGGAGAAAAAAGAAAGTGGTGGTGGGTCTGGATCAGGAGATTCAGAGGTGAGAAAAGGGCCATGGACGATGGAAGAAGATTTGATTCTCATCAATTATATCGCCACTCATGGGGAAGGTGTTTGGAATTCTCTCGCCAAATCTGCAGGTCAAATTCGTAGATATATAATATTTATTATTGATCTCGTCAAATTTCAATTTACTATGTAGATCTTGTAAGTACATATGTGTGGTCTAGGGTTTGGTTTTTATGTGAAGATTTAGAATCTATATATATGATCGTACATCAAAAATCTATTTGAGTTTTGTTAAACAACCGATTTAAATATGAACTGTGAGCTTTTCATTTTCGTATTAACAATAAATTATTACATGTTTCATCGGGACTAGATCATCACTTGTGGATGTCTAATACTCTAATTTAGCGGATTTAAGAAATCTACCTACATCGATCTGAATGATACGTTTTCTTACATAGAGCAATGGATCCTGTTTGATTTGGAACTTGTTCTCCAACATCAACAAATGAATTAAGATATGAATTAGTAGAGAGCTTATAGTTATCTTTGTTTATCTCTATGGATCTAGTTATATGGAGTTAGGGTTTATAAAACGGACCCTTTTTTTTTACAAGCTAGATTAAATACTAAATTAAATTAATCCTGTTAGATGAACTCTATGTATCTACTAATTTTTCCCTGCCAAAAAAAGAAAAAAGTATGTCCGGTCGTAAAACTGATTTTAGGGTTTATTCTTAGAATAAAATGTATTTTTTACCATTAAAAATATTATATGTACATGCATGCATATATAACTATAAATATTCATGCACAATATTGCTGTAGGTCTAAAACGCACCGGAAAAAGTTGCCGGCTCCGGTGGCTGAACTACCTCCGACCAGATGTACGACGGGGAAATATCACAGCAGAAGAACAGCTCATCATCATGGAACTTCATGCCAAGTGGGGAAATAGGTTAGTTATTGTTTATATGAAAAAAAAAAAAAAATGTTTGTTAATATACCTAAAATATAAATAAAATTCTATGATAATATATAGGGTTATATATAGTATTATATGTGTAATGAGGAAAGCAAGGCTAATATTTTCAAACTTTGGATCGGTTATATATATATGTGCTTGAGGCGAAAGACTGAAAGGATCTTTAAAAAGACACCAAAGCAAGACTTTAGGTAACGAAGCCAAACATTTGGGTGTGACGAAATTTCCAATTATTTTCAGCATTTGTTTTCCACACGTGTGTTGATATTTCCTCATTGGTATAACATTGAAACCTCTCGCCGATTTTCCCACAATCTTGTGGTTCTATTTTTTTTTTTTTTATGTAAGAAGTAAAAAAAAACGCATTCAAGATAGGGAAATTTGGAAAAACACACACGGGTATACATATAATCAATAAAAAGTATAAATTAAAGTTTGGAAATATATACAAATCGACAATAATAGCATCATGTATTTAGAAGATGTGTGTTGACAAAAAACTAATATATAATATATATGTCTAGAAGAAGTGATTTTTTTTTTAAAAGCAGTGACAATTATGTAAATCGGAATAAATAAAATATATATATATATATATTATAAAGTAAAATATTATAAGGAAATGAAAATATATATATGATTTTTAAAACTTATTATTATTGTCTTTTAATTTATAATCTTAAGGACCTGAATTTGTAATCTAGCAATTTGAAATAGTGTCATCATCAAATATCACCACTGAGTTCGAGTCCAGCTTAATGGCGTATGATTAAATTGTTGATAAAAAGAAAAAAGATTTATAATATTGAGAAGAGAAAATGACTCCTATTTTAGTTTTAAATTTTTAATTTATTTTACTGTTGGTTAATTTGATAATGTATTCATTTTCATGGTTAATTTAGCACCATTGAAGAATATATAATCATCTGACATTCTTGAAGTTGACATGAGATTTTGATATCAAAAGGTAGTATTATTAATACTTTATATTTTTGAACAAAATCAACAAGTTGTATATATATGATTTGATAGTACTACACTAACAAGTAGTATATGATATGATAATGTTTTAGTTGATAAAGTTGGTGCAGTATTATATGTCGGAGTATGTTGACAACTTGAAGTCTCTTCCAATATATATCCTCAAATACATGAACCAAATATATAATGTATAAACTAAAAAAAAATTCCAACATCAAATATCAGTCATATATGTTTAATACACACACATAAAAGAGATGGATACCGAAAGTTAGATATTGGATGTAGTCGTATAGTTGTGGTTATTGGTCGAAATTAAATACTATTTTATTTCCGGTATTAGCTCTCAATATTATCAAATCTCATTCACACACCATCTGCCTAACGTTGTTCTAAAACGAAGCTTGAAAAACCAACGATATAGCATATATATGTGCAAACCTTTTGGTCAATTTAGGGGTAGGAAGTCTCTTGCAGCCATTCTTGGATTTACCTTCAAATATAATAATATATTTTCTTCATCAGTATAACACATATTCAAATTGATCTTAATTGATTTTTATAAGGTGGTCAAAAATCGCAAAGCATTTACCAGGAAGAACAGATAACGAAATAAAGAATTTTTGGAGGACAAAGATCCAGAAACACATCATCAAGCAAGGACAATCGTCGACCGCAGGATCACAAAATTTCGAGATCATCAACGACCATGGTACGAGCCATGTCTTGAATACTCATCAAGACGCCATGGAAACATATTCTTCAACGATGTCGTGTCAACATGTCAACAGTAATATGGATTCTCAGCTTAATTACGGCAATTATGTGCCATTACCAGTTGATCATTCTGAAGAAAACTATTGGAGCGTCGATGATCTTTGGCCCATGCATTTATTTAATGGTAATCAATAATATTACTCACTTAAAGCCTTATACATTTCTTATAATAAGAGGGTTACACAATACGCGTAACTAAATGTCGACCGGTTATTTCTAAGCCTAATACTTTATATAAAGAGATATGTGTTTGTTTGCCTCATTGTTTAGAGGTTCTTAATTAAAGTATGGTCGGGAATATAAATACATTTCAGATTTGCTGTATTTTTATAGCATTCGTTCCACGTTATACATAAATAAAACTGCAGAATGGATCACATAATTTTTCAGTTTGATTTCTTAAAAATAATTAGTTATTGCAATAATGCTACTTTGATTTATCTACAAAACTGTCAAAAAAATCGTTCAATATGTATTATAATTACATGATATTTTCATTTATTTATTACTATTTTTCAGTTTTATTGAAAAGAGTATATTATGTTTGCAAACAAATATAGTTGCTAAAAATACTTATTTGGCTATATGTATAACTAGTGAGTTAAGTGTAAAGTTGTTTTTTCTAAAATATTCCTTAATGAATTAATTAACATAAATTTGAATAACATGGCTGTTGATGTAAAGAATAACTTGTGAAGTATTTTCCTTTTTGAAACATGATATGATGGTAGTTACAAAAAAAAAAAAAAAAAACATGATATGATGGTGATTATATAGATGAAATAGAGTAAACATAAAATTTTATATTTTCAAGTTTGCCGTTCACACATTCTTTTATAGTTTGCTATTTATTTTGTGTATTTTAAATTTATATTATTGTTTTGTCTACAACATAATATACATTAAAGTAGGTTCAACTCTAAAAGGTGATACAGTTATATTATTCAGCATATACTAAGATTACGGAGGCATATTCAAAGTACTCAAATCGAAATTAATAAAGACCTATCCAGTAAATCCATATCAAAATTTATATATTATAAAATTTTGGAGATCTAGACAACCCCTTTTACAGTCATCAAATTTTTTTTTATATCTATTAAGAAGCTAATCAAAGACTAAAGGAAATATATACTGAAGCAATAGGGTAAGATATAAAAAAAAAAATTCATCAAATGATTTTGTAAATTTATCCTGTTCGATTACTGTAAAAAACAAAAAAAAAAATCTCTATATACATAACATTCATGCACATCAGCACATATGGATGACTGAAAGCACATGCATTAACTGTATGATTGTATATCATTTGTGCACATGCATAGCCTAATCTATCCCATTTATAGAACATGTGTAACATCAGGCTATATAGAAGTAGTAAACCTTTACATTTATAGTTCCCCCCCACTTGTTATTCTACCACTGTATCCAGTTTTCTGCATGACCAACATGCAACATGTAGAACCCGACGTTAGCCTAATTCTTTGAACCGAAACCACAACGAGTCTTTATATGTAAATCATATATAATTTATCCAAGATTACAACTTTCAAACCTCAAATTTATATGAGATTTTTGTGGCCTAAAACATAAAATCAATTGCTGCTTTCTATTCTACAAATTATATTTAGTTAAAATATATAAATTTTAAATTGCATATCTTATTTAAAAATTTTAAAGTATAGTTACAGTTATTATACATTTTATAAACTCTGTGTTTTGTTCACAGAAAAAAAAACTGTGTAGGAATATATAAACATAAAAAATTAAGGAGTTATTTTGTATTAAACTAATTGAAAACAAAGAACAAATAATACAGATATAGCATCGAACCATCTACTATACTATATATTTAGTACTTTAGAGGCCTAAAAAATGCTTCAATGGAGGAACGGATCTGTATACATTAAATGGTATACTAGAGGAAGAATAACCAATATCTGATTATTTTGAAGTACAAACTCGACCTCAAGAAAACACAATTTACGCAAAAATTTAAAATCTCAATTTTTTTTATTTTTTAAGGTCTAGTTAATTTATATTAAAGGCTATATATATATATATATATATATATATATATATATTACAGCCACCAAATTTTTTTTTGTTTCATGATATACGTAACTGTTGGAAAAAAATACAATATACTAATTTTTTTAAAGCTAATTTACTCAAAGTTTTGAATAATAATTATGGAATATGCCACCATTTGTTTTTTATTTTGACCACCATTTATGTTGAATATATCGGCTGTGTAATGTAACAATTTATGCCATGAATGAAAAAAAGTCTATATATATATTGGAGGACTAATCGGAATGTCCTTAATTGGTCCGGAATTAACTGTCCCAAATTGCTAAGCATTAAGATTATTTTGGAGATAACCTGGAGAATTAACTATTTATGATTGATCAAATTTTTAATTTAAGACTAGATGTACTATACTACAATATGATAACTGAAAAAGAAATAAGAAAAGAAAATAATGGGACCGACAAGAATATTATTCGTGGACGACAAAAAGTTTGGTAAGGTAGTGAGTTCGCTAGAGTAATTAGGGTTTACCAGACTTTAGGTTTAGCAAGGACAGCTCTTGATTTTCCCAAATGAGACACTTGTAAAATATAAATGTGAGTTCCATTATCTTCTTTCTACATCTGTATAATATATAAATAGCAACTTAAAATTCCCAGATATTCAAGTATTATGCTTACACACACATTGTTGCACATATATAGTATGGTGGTAATCATCATCTCAATTAAGAGAGACTTAAAGCAACTTTGTTATTGCAGCTATGGATTCGCAGTTTTCNGTATTATGCTTACACACACATTGTTGCACATATATAGTATGGTGGTAATCATCATATCAATTAAGAGAGACTTAAAGCAACTTTGTTATTGCAGCTATGGATTCGCAGTTTTCGCTTTTCTGTTTAACCATGTAAAGTTGAAAAATTTTGTTGTTAAAAAAAAAAAAAAGAAAAAAAAGAGGTAGAAAGCCGTCATTTTGTTCCCACAATTTATCTACGCAAAATTCTCTCCAATATAATGTTAAATAAAAAATATATAATTTAAGGTGCGCAATCTAGATTTGGACGAGTAGGAGAAATAGAGGCATTAGTTTAGTCATCATATGTTCTCATCAACACGAGACTCAAAATCTCAACAATATTTATATTCATATTGACAAACAAAAAAAGCTTATAAAGTAGACAAACCGTCGATATAAGATTGAGTAGATCAACCACTACAAGGTGGGCTAGTGGTAGGACGAGTTTCGGGTTGAGGAGGTAATTCCAATAAATCCGGGTTCGATTCCCCCTTGCTACATACTAGTGGCCACGGGTAATTTACATGGGTTGTTGGCCCGGCCCTCCAGACCACTTTGCGTAAACAGGGACCCTTAAGTGGAGGCTTAAAAATCCTGTCATGGCATGGGTTTCGGCCCGGTGGGCTAGTCGGTCACTTTGTGGTCGGATACTGGATTATCAAAAAAAAAANACACGAGACTCAAAATCTCAACAATATTTATATTCATATTGACAAACAAAAAAAGCTTATAAAGTAGACAAACCGTCGATATAAGATTGAGTAGATCACCACATGACCAAGCTTATAGTGTTTAGATTGCAGCATTCATATTCTAACTGAATGCTTAAACTTTATCTTTCCGACTCATCCTCAATCGCAATATATATGCAGTATTAACGTCTTATCTAGTGCTTATGGAATTAGGCCGCATGCATGTCTTTACAAATTTGCCCACATGTTTTTCGTGTGAAAAGTTTGGACTTCGCATGTGAATTATAAAAGAAAAACATCACATGGCGGGTCGTTCACAACTTACAATTAGATCGTATTGAAAACGTGGAATGAATTAGACTTCCATTTCTATATAGTACTATACATACAGTTTTTTTAACAAAACAAACAACATTTTTATACTTATGTTTAAGGTCCAATTCTGACGTAAAACTAGGGGTCCAGTCCGGTTTTTGGTTATATTTCAGTTTAGGTTTTTCGGATTTCAGATTATTCAATTAGAGATAAATAGTTACCAAGATAAAACCATATATATTGATTCGGATTCACACAGTTTTCATTTAGTCCAAATAATTTATATTAATAATAAAAAAAGATCAATCATAGAATCCACTATCTACAATAACAATATATGTAATAGGGATTCTGTGGGACTTCTGAAGATATCTACCTCGAATTAATGAAAGAACTCTTCGGACATGCCACATGGGATCCTTGCTTAATTAACCATCTTTTTTTTCTTCTTTTGAGTCTAAACCTCGTTTGTTAAACACATAAAGACATTGACAACCAACTAGCAATTAGAAATGCCTAGGCAGATGGGCCATGTCAATAGTAATATTAACAATATGTATATATGGTTAAACACAACATTATATTAACGTTGGACCAAAATCAGTAGAGCCCAAACCGAAAAACAACATTACAGTAAAAAGAAAAAAAACCAAACTTCTGCAAAATCGTCTTCTTCATGCATTGGTACGAGGTTCTTCTTCTTCTCCAACGTGTGGCTCCATGTCTCTTAACATCCCAAATCATTATATAATGTATATTATGATGTATAGTATTGTCACAACTCCTTATATAATGAATATTTATGGAAAAATAAAAATTTTATAAGAGTGATTCCTCTTCAGTGGCTCATCCTTACGTGGCTCAGAAGTAAGAAGAAGACTCGGAGGTGTGCTCGGATTGAAGAATTGCTCGTGGTCTGATTTTACTTGCCTTTCCTTGGTTCTCCTTTTCAGCTTGACGGACTGTTCTGTATCATCCTCCGACATTTTCCAGCTGTTGGAACTCAATTTTCTGCAATTGCAGAAAGTTGCAGTTTTTTACATTTGCACTGTTCCGGCAACTTTCCGACCGTTTTGCGGACAAATGGCTTGCCGGAATGTTCGGGTCGATAGCTCGTTGGAAAGCTGGTAACGAGCACTACAAGATGGTGTACTCATATGTAAAAAAAAAGTAATATTGAATGAGAAATGAATGATTGAAGTTGGGTGCTTGGGATGGTTAAAAAATTGTTAAAAATATCCCACATCGGAAATGAGGGGCTTTTTTGAGTTCCTTATATATTCCCCCACCTTAGACAAGGTTCAAAATGGTTAAGAGACACACATGGATGATAGGAGGGTTGGGGGCAATTCCCACATGCGCGCCGAACCGAGCCGGGCCGGGCGCGGGTCGTCGGGTCGTCGGCCGTGGGCTCTTGGGCTCTTGATAATTCCTCGCCGAGCCGGCCCATTTCTTTTTGGCCCAACTCTGATAAGTTGTTCCGATTTTTTCAGAGAAAATAAAACTCTTCAACAACTCCGCAATTCATGTGCGAGTGGTTGCTTCAACAGCTCCACGATTCGTGCGAGTGGTTGCACCACCAAGTCCGTGCGACTCTCCTATAATTAGTAGCCTCTCCTCTCTCATTTAACACACAGTTCTATTCCTTCACAAAATATTTTC
>OVAP01003358.1:4213-16825 GCA_900406295.1 Aurinia saxatilis
AAAAAAAAAAAAAAAAAAAAAAAAAACTGAACTTCTTCATAGTTTCCCAAGAAGAAAACCAAAATATATTATCCACAAAAATCGGGGAACCAAAGTTTGATAGACTTTATCATCTAGTTTCCATGAAGGTTTGCTCATTCTCTCTCAACAACCTATCACGCTCAGCATCACCGTATGTGACTCGCGTCTTCAATATCTCAATTTCTGCGACCATATGCAAGGATTCAGAGCTCGTGTTCTTGCTCGGGGAGTCTATCAACCTCGAAAGCGCGCTATTTTCAAGATGGAGTATATTAAAAAAGAAAAATAATTTGTTTTCTTTGAATAGTTAGAATTTTTTTATAGAAAATAACTAAATAAAAAGAAAAATTACGTTTACAACATTACAGTTCATCTCCGCGCGAGAAAACTCTGTATCATTTAACCCAATCTGAAATAGATGAGTCGGCTTTCCCATCACCCCGGTCGCTGAGGCAAATATGACATCATCAACCACCTTATCATGGATCTTTTTAGTCATTTTTAGTGTGTCTATCCTGGAGAAAAACTCCATAATGAGGAGGCAAACCATCATCAGTAATCGTCTATCACAAAGGCAGTAAATACATTAATTAGCTATAATCAAATATTAAGTAAAATTAATCCGAAAAGATAATAATAACAAACTTATGAGAGCTTACTTGTATGCCTCGATATTCTTTAGACCCCTATTCTAGATGGACACCCCTTTCCACCCTCTCAGCTTATCTGATTCTTCTCCCAATACCGCTTTATGCCAGTCCAAACATTGTGGTTCATGTCGTCCGGCTTGTACATGTGATAGCGGTACAAACAAGATTAAAATTTTAGTGAATGGTCCAAATGTGCTTGGAAATCCAGAAAAAGGATTTCGTGATATTAATCAAATGCTTAAAGAGAAATATTTTTTTTAAATGGTCAAATAACAACGCAAATTTTTGAAAATACCCCATCTGATAAGCCCCTTTTAAAACTACCCTACCCTAAACATATTTTCAAAAATATCATGGCATTTTTACAAAAATACCCCTTAACAAAAACAAGAGAACATATAAAAAAATTGTATGTTTACGAATTTTTAAATCTTTGGCCGAGATCTGATTTGGGCTCTCTCCCATTGAAATTCAGATGAATAGCTATGAATCTACTACGGAGTCGCCCTCTGTTAAACTGAATTTTGGTAAAATGTAATTACATTTTGGAAATTTTCTTGAGTTTTGATTGTAAATCTATTGATACCGTTGAGAATTAATAGGGATGATATTTTACCACTTTTAGATATGAATTTTTGGTGCTTTTTAAGAAGAAACTATTTGATTTGAAACATAAACAATTGGATTTCACATTTCTCTGTTTGCAAAGTGTATTTGTGAAAATAATGCATTTTAGGTCACAAAGGGGCATTTTTTTATCAAGTCCAACAAATCAACATCAAAGGTCCAGGCCCAGATGAAGGAGATTTTTATTTTGGATTGAAGTGAGGAGTTAGGACAATCAAGCCAAGTGAGTTGGCTGTCACATGGGTTTGGAATCAAGTCGTTAGCCCTCAGGAATAAGAAGTTAAGCCCAAATCATTGAAGATGTATCCAGAAGCCCATACAAGATGAATGCCCAATCGATCGATTACAAAGGCCCATTGATCGGTCAAGGCCCAATAATCACAAGAAGCTTCGAGAAAAAATTTGGATAAGGACCGTTGCATTTGAGGAGATATCGGGATATGTTGGAGATAATCGCATAAGATACAAAATATTCAGAAAACGCGTTTCTAGATTTGACCGATCGATTGCAATAATGTTAAGCGATCGACCAAGACCGGATATAAACAAATATTTGGATCCCAATCCAAATCTCTTTCTGATTTATGTCGACTAACAGCTCGACCCTCTCCCCTATAAATACAGACGACTGAAGCCAGAGAGAAACATCACCACTCACAAAGCTTCCAGGTATCCAGGCTAAATAGTTTTCAGTTTCTTTGTTTCTTTAGTTTATTGTTGCTTTGATCATTGCTTCAAGGACGAAGTTTGTAATCTTTGCACTCCAGAGAAGGTATTTTAAACCCTATTTTATAATAAGCAATTTTCATTGTCATTATGTTTACTTTTACTATGTTTGAGTAGACTTTTAATTAGGAATATGGTTTTGCTAGGAGGAATAATGGTTTGGTAGATAGGCAATATGGTTGTGTAATGATTAATTTATAGGCTTACTTTCATATCAGATCTTAATATAATCGTAGGATAAAACTGCTACTAATACACCACTTAAAGTAAGAGATCCAGAACTTTATACTGAAAGCCTTAATTTGATTTCTTTAACGTAATGCCTAGATTAATTGGTTGATCAGCCCATAGGTTCTCTTTCTGAAAAGATATATGTTAGAGTTAACTCGGATACCAATTGAACTAGACTGGCTAAACCTGACCATAAGAATAGTCAGTTAATAGTGATTTCAACTATATAGCCTTAACTAGGATTTACACTACTTACTACCCTGAATAATCCAAACCGTGATTCTTTGATGCACTGCCTGACTTCCTAACGCTTTTAATATTTGAATTCTCTCACATTTTATTTTGTTTTACCATTTTCAGGCATTGATCAATCGACCGCATCATCTGCAATTGACCGAAAGGTGTTCTCATCGATCGATCAGTTCACACTATTGATCGACCAAAGCCCACAAACCACTTCATTTTGTTGCTTAGCTCGAGTGAACTTGGACGTGCTACTGCATACACTCTGCTCCCTGTGGATTCGACCCCTCTGTACTACTGCGAAATCTGTTCGCTTGCATGACATATTTTTGGAGAAAACTAAATCACCATCAAGTTTTATGGCGCCAGTTGCCGGGGAGCAACAGTTGACCACTAGCATAACAAGCTAGCTCCAGTCTAAGCTTTTTTTTTTCTTAATTTTTGTTCCCTTTTATTTTAATCATTTTTAGTTTTTAATTGTCTTTTGTTTCAGTGAATTCCAATGAAAAAGAAAATGAAAAAAATGGTGGATGAATTAATTTCCGTTGCTGATCTTCAAAACCTCTACAAAGATGGATCTTAGCCAACCCTTGAGGATGTGAATATGTATCTATGGAACCAAGAGGTGGAGGAGGGCTTAATAAATTCAGGAGAAGAGTCATCTGGGCTTGAAAAGTTTGATTTTGAATTCAGGAGTATCTTTGATGTTCGATCCAAGAAGCCACCTTTTTCTGATTCCAACCTTGAAGAAAAGCAAGAAGGAAAAGGATTGGACCATGAAAAATTCATGGAAGACATCCACGAGATTCGTCATGATGACATAGTTGGAGAAAATGATCAAGATAAGCTTCATTTGGAATCATCTACTAATGAAGATTTAACTTGTGAGTTCTATGATATAGGCTTGGAAGGTTGTTTTGCTCTCAATTACAACACATCAGAAACTCAAATGAATGAAGGTAATGTCTCATTCGATCTATCCGAGATGTCAACCGATCGAATGGAGAATAACAAAGAACAATTTGAAGATATCCAAATTTCTTCTAATCTGGAACCCATAGACGAGAGGTATCCCCTTTCAATTGTGATATTGAGCCTAACATTATGAGTTTCTCTTGTTGTAAAAACGACAATGACTCCGAACTCAAAGAATCGGAACCTGAGCCTAAAGAAGAGCTTCATGTTATTCTCAGTAAACTTCAAGATGCTTTTCAATAGAGAAATATATGATTGTGTTTACCGAAAATTCAGACAACCACAAACTTGTATAAACAAAAGTTTTAAGGGATTGTCGACTATCTTTTTGTACGAATCACTTGTAAATATGAGAATGGAGAAACAAGAGAGAACATACATAATTCAAAGACAGAAAACAGTACGGAAGAAAAGATGAACGGAAGACAAAATATAGATGAACACAAATTTTATTGCTAGAGCTCTCTAGGGTTCGAGATGCTAAGAGATTTCAAGATACATTATAAGTTATGACTAGTAAAGTATTTATACTCTCAGCTAAATTGTCCTAAGTCGTCGGCCTTTTCATGAGATACCTGATAGTGATGATATTTTACCGCTTTTTGATACGATTTTTCGGTGTTTTTAATAAAGAAACTATTTGACTTGAAACATAAACTACTGGATTTCACATTTTCCTGTTTACAAAGTGTTTTTGTGAAAACAATGCATTTTAGGTCAAAATGGGCATTTTAAGTCATAAATAGGCATTTTCTACCAAGTCCAACAAGTCAACATCAGAAGTACAGGCCCGGATGAAGAAGATGTTTATTTTTGAACGAAGTGAGGAGTTAGGACAATCAAGCCAAGTCAGTCAGCTTTCACATGGGCTTGGAATCGAGTCATTATCCCTCAGGAGTAAGAAGTTAAGCCCAAATTACTGAAGCAGTATCCAAAAGCCCACAAGACATGAAGGCCCAATCGATTGGACCATACGCCCACCGATCGATCGCAGCCAATTATGTCAGACAAGGTTCGAAAACAAATTCAGATATACACCGTTGCATTCAGAGAGATATTTGATTACGTTGGAGATAAAATTAGAAGATAATGAATCTTCATAAATGCGTTTTACGATGCCAATCGATCGGTGAAGATGGCTACGACCGATCGATCAAGGGAAGATAAACAAAAATATTTGGTTTCTCATCCAACTATTCTTCCTGATTTATCTTGGCCAACATCTCGACCCTCTCCCCTATAAATACAGAAGAGTGAAGTCCGAGAGAAACATCAGAAATCTCTCTAAAGCTTCCAGGCCTCCAGGCTAATAGCTTACAAGTTTCTTTACTTTTATTGCTTTGATCATTGCTTCAAGGACGAAGTTTGTAATCTCTGCATTCAAGAGACGCTATTTTGAACCCTCTTTTAATACAAGCAATTTTCATAGTCATTATGTCTACTTTTTACCATGTCTGAGTAGTCTATTAGTTAGGAATAAAGTTTTGCTAGGAGGAATCTTGGTTTGGTAGATAGGCAATAGGATTATGTAATGAATAGTTTATAGGCTTACTTTCATATCAGAACTTAATACAAATGATTGGATAAATCTGCTACTAATACACCACTTAGAGTAAGAGATCTAGAACTTGATAGTGAAAGCTTTACTATTTATTGCTTAGTAGAATTTCATTTCCTGAACTTAATGCCTAGATTAATTGGTTGATCAGCCCATAGGTTCTATTTATGAAAAGATATATGTTAGAGTAAACTCGGATAGTCAGTTATTAGTGATCTCAACTATATAGCCTAAACTAGGATTTACATAGATTACTACCCTGAATAATTCAAACCGTGATCCTCTTATGTATTACCTGACTTCGTAACGCTTTTTTATCATTGAATTTTCTCACGTTTGATTTTGTTTTAGCATTTTCAGGCATTGATCAATCGACCGCATAATCTGCCATCGACCGAAAGGTGTTTCAACCGATCGATCAGTTCATACGACCGATCGATCGTAACCAAAAACCATTTCATTTTGCTGCTTAGCTCGAGTGAAGTTGGACGTGCCACTGTGTACACTCTGCTCTCTGTGGATACGAACCCTAAGTACTACTGTGAGACCCGTGCGCTTGCAGGAAATATTTTGGGCAAAAACTAATACCCATCAAGTTTTCTGGCGCCGTTGCTGGGGAGCAACAGTGTCCACTAGCATAACAATCTAACTCCATACTAAGCTTTTCGCTGTATTTCAATTTCAGTAATTTCGAATTTTGTTCTTGTATCTTTGCATTTTTACTCACTTACTCAAACTATAGAACGCAGGAGGATCATTGGAAGCTACGATGGCCCAAGGAGGTCATTCACGTAATACAGTGGCCCCTACGCTCAGCAAAAAATCTGTGGGGAACATTTTGAGCTCATACCTGCAACTCCATCCTTTGTACCATACCAGGTCTATAAGGAAAACTAGAGGAGATACTCGCCCCCTCGCCCCTCTCATTCTGAAGGCATTGAAAAAGAATTGAGGACATGCTCGAGCACATTCTCTCAGAGCAGAAACACCATCAAAAGAAGCTTGACACGTGGCTGACCGACCTAAAAAATGATCTCAGCACAAAGGTGGGAGACTTGGCCACTAAGGTGCGGAACATGGACGATCAGATCACTGATATTGAAGACATGGTCGTTGCCAACACTAGGGACCTTCGAGAAAGGGGCAAGGACATCCATGCCATCAAATTTGATGCGAAGGTAGATGTCGGAGCCCTGGAATACATGCTGGAAGCAACAAATGGTCGCATCAACATGTTAGACGGACAACTTGAGAACCTAGAGGCGAGGTCCAAATCTAACAGCGAAGAGATCAATGAAGGAATCGACGAAGGGCTAAAACCTGTATACAGCGAAAAAATGGGCAATGTCAGAGCCATCGACACACTTGAAGTGAAGCTTATTGAAACGAGCAACAAAATACACAAGAAGGTGGATCACTTGGATGAGGCCCTCAGAGAATTTAATGCCAGAGAGGACGCATTCAAAGAGGTCCTTAATACCAATGCTGAAACTCTGGAAAGTTTCGTTGGATTATTTTCTTGGAATAATGCTCCAGCAGCTCCGTTACCCTTGACGGTCATGAAGATTAAAGAAGAGTCCAGAGACCCCAATCGATCGATCACAGATGATGCAATCGATCGATCGGTAGAAGAAATACAACATGGAGATGTGGAGACGGAAATCGTGCACATCAACATGCTCGATTGGATGCCAGAGGAAGAAGACTCTGAAGACTTGGAGGAAGAACCACCATGCTCATAAATCTCCATACAAGCAGGAGTTGGGGAACTTACCGAGAAGCAGATGAGGTACTTTGTAAGGGAGGTCGAAAGATTCCTCCAAAGGTTGCATTTACTGATGCTATAAAGACACATCCCCTACATGAGTATCTGGAGAATTGGCCCCTGACCGACAACGTGACCTCTTTCTCAAAGTGAGAAAAGAGAGCAAGCCCCAATTGCGCATGATCTACAAGAAGGGTGACCTAGGAAGGTACATCATACTAATTACTACAAATGGTAAAGGATTTCCAACTGCATTGTGTGATAAAGGAGCTTGCATGAGCATGATGTCAAGGAAGGATACATACTAACTTGGGGTTCAGGATTTCGAGCCGCTCACAAAGTCCATCATTCTCGCCGATGCATCACAAGGGAATGTGCTGGGATATGTGAATGACATGATGGTGCAGATAGACGGATGCCTTATGCCCACTGATTTCTTTATAATGAATACCGATTAGAGATCATAGGCGCCGCTGAAACTTGGAAGACCATTCCTTTCCTCTACGGGAGCTCAAATCGACATGCTGGAGAAGAGAATGTGCCTAGTCCTACCCAACAACAAAGTTTTACATCCAGCAACGACTCTGAACGTCCCAAAGCTGAGAGAAAGGAAAAGGGTTGCTAGAACCAGGTCCGAGAAAAGGCTAAGACGCTCGAATAGCCCCAAGAGATCATACGTCCTTGAGCCATATCCACCGGAGAACTAAAAATCTCCAAACCATGTCGAGCTAACCGACATTAAACAAAAGCGCTGAGTGGGAGGCAACCCACTGGTACGTCTTACAATAGGTTTTATTTTTAATGTTTTTGTTTGTGTCTCAGGAAAAGGATTCAAGGATTCAACCATGAGGATACAGAACCGATCGATCACCTTAACAGCAATCGATCGATCGTCTGCAGTTCACAAGTTCCATTTCACTTTTTCCATGGAAAGCTAGAGGCCAATGATTCGAATCAACTGGTGATCAAGGAGAATGATGCGTGCTTCAACGCTAATCGAGAGAGAGTAAAAAATCAGGAGAATCACGTTGTGGTTCGATTGATTGATGTCTGCATCGATCGATGAAGACTCGGAGTGATGAACACTTCCTCATTTCAACACGGCAAATGATGATATATTGATGTCGTCAGGTATAAAACCTCTCCTATTCCTGTAAAGTCCTTCCAATTCCAATAAGACAAAGAAGGTCACTCGATACACTTGAAGACAACGAGGTAACCATTTTCCATTTGTATTTCAATCAATTTCAATTCCCATTTTGCTCTGAAAAGCTTGTCAACATCGGGGACGATGTTATTCAAGTCTGGGGGGGGGGTATTCCTCGTTCTCTAACTTGTTTGTTTCTTTTGGAGCACTTTTACACCAATTTTTTTAAAAAAAATTATCGAGTCAAAAGCGTTTTATTGATTCAATCCAGGTCTGGAACAAAGACCTTACTCACAATGGGACTGCGGCCTAGTGACGATCTTTACAAGACTGCCCCAAGGCACTTGTTTCAGAAACCCCATACTCAAGCTTCCCCAGCACATCTTGGCCTCTTTGGGTTCACGAGTTTGTGGAGGGTCCGCTTGGTGGTATCAAAACCGCAAAGATTTATTGTACCAAGTGTTCACATTCCATACATAGGACAATGGACGACGCATAGCAACCGCAAATTACGGGATTCATGTTCCTGGCGAGCGAAACTACTACGGCATTCTTAAGGAAATTATAGAGCTCGAATACGGTGGTATTGTTAACCTCAAATGTGTTGTATTTAACTGTGATTGGTTCGATACGGCAAGTCAAGCGGGGATGAGAACCAACAATTTGGGAGTTGTGGATGTCAACAAGGATAGGAGTTTACTGCGTTTTCAGCCTTACATTTTGGCATCTCAGGCTGAGCAGGTCTGTTTATTACCATACCCGAGGGTCCATGCTAGACGTGATCAAAATTGGATATCCTTGATAAAAATCAATCCACGCGGAAGAATCATTGGACTCGCTGATGATGTGGCTATGCAAAAGTGAACATCCCGAAGTTGTCGCCATTGACGCTGATTCTACCACTCCGATTATCCGACTCGATCCACTTAACATTGGTCTCAAACCTATTCCAGAAGAGCCTGAAGGTCAAGAGGAAGAAGATGAATTCAGTGAGTCCTCTTCTTCAGACGACGGGGACGAGGACAACATGGTGGTCGAGGACGTGGGTGAAGGCGTATATGAAGACTACTAGGTTTCCTTGTGATGTTGTAATATTTATGTAGTATAACTCTAGATATATATGCTATGTTTTTTTTTTTAATAAATTGAACACAAATTTGGGAGGCATTTGCGATGGCACGTCGCAAATCCGTCGCAACATATTACATTTGCTAGAAACTTGCGAGAAATATTGTCCTCGCAAATTCTAAAATCTCATTTTATGAAATGTTACCAATTTTCCATAACTTACACTACATAATACCCTAAACCCTAAATAACCCCTAAACCCTAAAGTTCTGATTTGCAAGAGAGTTGCGATGCCACGTCGCAACTGCCTTGCAAATGAGGATTTTTATTACTGTTTTAGATCCTTTTTACGTCTTTATATCGACTGTTTCTCGTTTCTATGAAGTCCACGTTGATTGATTTAGTGTATATAAGGGTAATGTAAAAAAAAAAATTGTTGAATTTTTTCATCTTAATAACATTATAAGTTCATATTCTATATCATTTTACTCTTTATATAACTTAAGAATACAACAAAATTAAAAATTCATGAATCGTACTATCAGCGTCGGTTTTACTCTCACATTATGCTTTCTATAGGTGAATAACACACGAACAATTGAAAATATAGGCAACCCTAAATACCCTAAAAAATCCTCAAATCGCAAAGGCCTCACAAAACTTAAAATTGCGGCACCCTTGCGACGGAGCCACACAAATCCCTCGCAAATCTGTAGAATAAAGTTTACTTACCTGTTAGGTTTTTGTTATGGTAAATGTCAATATTCATTACATTAACTTCTGGGAGAGAATTGCGACATGTCATCGCTTATCCGTCGCAATGCTCCGGAAATTTAAATATTTTCATCTCGTGCATTAACTGAAAATCCAAAAATCTGTGACGCGGTGGCGACGACCCGTCGCAATTCCCTCTCAAATTTCGGCGGCAATTTCGATTGGGTGAAAATTTTGCTTGGGGTTTGTGACGGAGTTGATACGGCATATTAACCACTATATATACCCGACACCTCCCGCCCCATTCTCTCCATATTCCTATCTCTCTAAATTCTCTCAAACACTCACATATCTTCTCAATCCTTACAAACTTGTAAGTTTGGATGTTAATACCTATTGTTTAGGTTTGTAATTATAAATTTTAGAATGGTTTAGGACTAGATCTAGGATTGTAACTATTTAGAAATCCGCCATTTACAAGTATGTTTTAGAAAATGATTAGGATTAGAATTAGCTACGATTGTAAATATTTATAGATCCTCCATTTAGATTTATATTTTATAAAAATGCTTTAGGATTAGATCTAGTATTGCAAAATATTTATAAAACCGCCTATTAGAATATGGTTGTATAAAGTTATTAATTAATTTTTAAATTTTGTTATTTTGCAGTTATATAGGATGTTTAACGAGTACACTAGATTCCTTGATGAGACGGACACTACCATGCCGAGGCATCGCGGACCTAGTTCATCATCTGCGTCACGGTCTCAACCTGTCTGAGTATCAAAAACTGCACCAACCACATGTGCAACAGCCTCCACCTTCGGATCCGGACCACCAGGGGCCGGGTGATGATGAGGACCACCCGGAGCAGCAGGAAGGCCAATTCGCCAATCTGACTTTCGAGGAGCTTCTCAACTCAGAAGCCCCCAGCCAATTACCGCTAAAGCTTCATCCGTCACGACCCGCCGGTTATCCTTGGTATGTTTCATATTTTACTAATGTCTCAAAATTGTATTATTTATTTATTTTAAAATCATTACTAATTACATTTTGTGCTATACATGCATAGGTTTAATGATGACGGTATCGTCGCAACCAAAGTGCGGAAAATCATGGAGCGTGACTTCAAGGAGCCACATGCAAATTTCTCTCAAATCCCCGTTTACATTCAACAATGGTGGTTTCACAGTTTCGCGGTAATATTGCTATATATACACACACAAATAAATATATATTTTTTTCCTATAATTATATATTATTTGTTGTTATTATCATTATTTCAATACTACTAATAGTTTACTAATTTTATTGTTAATGTATTTTTTTCCAGCAACAATTTTACTAGGATACGGCTATCCCAGAGACGGTCGGAGCAACTTTCTACAAGAAGTGCGGGGAACATCTCCTTGATCAGGTGGGCCGATGTAAGAGCAAGTGGCTGAAGAAGGGCGATGACGCAAAGCCGGAGTGGTTCTGCCCTAGAGTTTGGGCGGGATTAGTCCCACATTGGCAATTTCAGAAGTCGCAGGGGCGGAGGGTTCAGACCCAAAACGCTAGATTAACTCCGCCTGCACCAGGAGAGGGTCCCGCGGTACATGCATCTGGGCAATGGTCTTTCTGACGGCGTGCACAAGATATTGTAAGTACAGTCTATTTTTTGTAATCTACACTATAATTGTTACAAATTTACTAACTCCGTATATCTTTTTGCAGGCCGAGAAGAAAAAAGCTCCGACAAGTATTGTTGACGTTTGGGACAAGAAGCATCGGAAGGCGGATGGTATCCGTCTCCGCGAGCCTCACTTTTGGAAACTCAAATCAGATCAATCATTGCCATATTTAAGAAGATCACACACGTTTTTGCTCCCCTATATAAAGGGTCTGAGCCCCAGAAACTCTAGAACACGTTTTTCCTTTCATCTCTTAGATAAAAACACTTTTGTTTCATTGTTTTCTTCAATTTTGCTTCATTGTTATTAAGGATTCATTGAGGGGGCTTGCATCTTATCTTCATTCTCACCCTTTGATACTGCTGAGAACTGTTCTTAAACCCCTGTATCTCTTAAATTTCGTTTTTATATTGAGTATTATTCAGTTCTTAAGTTTTAATTCATGTCTATTTATTTACATTGTCTTATTGTTTTTAGAATGATGTGTGGGTAGTTAGGTTGTTAGATTTAGAGGAACCATGGTTAGATAGGCTTTTAGCTGGATGAAAATAGGTTAGTCATTAGAATAGTTTCCTCCTTGTGGTGCCTTAAGGCTTAGACTAGTTTGATCTCCTAGTTTATGATCATAGGAACTCCTATTAAACGAAAGTGTAATAGGTTTCTTGATAGCCCACGAGAGTTGATGCTAAGGCATTTTGTGAACATATTAAACATGTGTTAGAAAATGCTCTCTAGCTTAGTTAAACCCAAATGAGAGTTTAGGTGTTTGCTTTGATAAGAGAAGTAATTGGTACCACGAAAGTGGACCAATTTAGAATTCTGTNAGAAGTAATTGGTACCACGAAAGTGGACCAATTTAGAACTTTGTTTAAGTTGGAGTTTGTGTCGTTTAGAACCTGAATAGTCCTCCAGTTAATTCTTTTGTCCGCCATTGATGTCCCCTAAGTCTAGCATTTTTATCCCATTGAATTTAAACAAGTAGTAATTTAGTAAAACCGACCAAAAAGCCATTTATATTCGATTTAGCTTAATAAAATAGTTCAGTAAGACATAGTGTAGCAGCTGGAACTTGTGGAATCGATCCTTAACTACTGCATCGACATTGTTGTTGTCGAGATCTTAATTAGTCAAAAACACAACTTATTAAGTGGTGCCGTTGCTGAGTTCCACCGTTTTACCTTTGTCTGAACAATTTATATTAAGTCTAAATCT
>OVAP01003359.1:0-16822 GCA_900406295.1 Aurinia saxatilis
ATAATAGGGAAGGTAGACAATCTTTAAAACACGAAAAAAACCCAAAAAAAATGTGTAAATAACCACATCTTCTTATATTCGTCAATTTTTCAACCTCAAAATTCCACTATTAATTATGTAATTGGGTAGATAGAAAATATATTTTGAAACCCCGAACGACATTCTCTGATAATAAAAGCATTTAATTGTGTGAAACATATTAGATATTTTACAAAACAAAAATATTAATCATCAATATAAAAAAACTAGGCAACCATTTATGATGGTTACTAAAAAAACACTAAGTTTAATTTTAAATAATATGTTATATTTTATAAACATTTGCTTTTTTATATTACACAAATCATAAACTACTAAATTAATGAAAGTTCATGTCAATATATTTAAATATTAAGATAGACCAAATTGACTTAAAGACACAAACTATAATAATAGAAAGAATAACACATATAACTACTTTTCTATACCCATTAACTACATATACCCACCATCCTTTATTTAATCACATATACCCACCCTTTTTATTTTAATATCATTATACCTTTCATTTATCGAAGTTATTTTTCATTACAAATGATAAATTTGTTAAGATTTATGATTTTAGGANTACTTTTCTATACCCATTAACTACATATACCCACCATCCTTTATTTAATCACATATACCCACCCTTTTTATTTTAATATCATTATACCTTTCATTTATCGAAGTTATTTTTCATTACAAATGATAAATTTGTTAAGATTTATGATTTTAGGACTTAGGGTTTGGTAAAATTATAAAATTTATGATTTATTTAGGATTTAGGGTTAAACCCATATAAAATTAGGGTTTAATTTTTTAATAACTATTAAGGTTTAATTGTTAGGATTTAGGGTTTAGATTTTAGGGGTTAGAGTTTATTAGGGGTGGAAAGACTTTTTGAGATTTCAGATTTTAAACCCTAATACCTTTTAAATAGTTAATATTTAAATATTAATATTTTAGACTTTTTACAAGAAAATATGACTAAATGGAAGGAAAGTGGGTAGATGTGATTAAGGGTATGGAAAAGTGGGTATATATGGTTAAATCCCATAATAATATGAGTCTATTTGATATGTATCCATTCATATATCAATATACTGTTAATACACTGCGGTTAAACTGAAACAAAGTGGGAAGAGAAAAATCTTCAAAACTTAGGGAAAGAATATAACATATATAAATGGAAAATGGTCATAGAGACAATCAATATTTTGATGTCTCAGACGACATATATTGAACAAATTTAAATGTGTCAAAAATGATCTTAAAAATAATTACAAATATCAAAATGATTAACAAGTATTTAAAATTTTCATGGTAGTAAGAAAATAAACAATTATTTTAATTCCTAATAGGATATTAGACACCGCATTTAGAAATAATTAATTATCTTATCAAACACAAATGATAAAACAGTGATAAGATAATTTATTGTTTTAGTTTGTGATCATGAATTTTATTTATTTATAACTAAAATAGTTACGTAGGGTAGATATAATGATAAAAATTTCTACTATATCAAATTTACGGTCAAACAATACATTGTCAAATAGTAAATTGTAAAGACTATATATCATAAAAAACTTAAAATAACATGATAAAAATGCTCCAAAACTATACTACAATTACCAAAAAAAATCTGAAATATTGTTATCTCAAGAACAAATCGAATAAAACAAAAAAAATTAACACATCCTGCGCGTAGCGCGGATCAACCCCTAGTTGTATATAAACTAGCCCTAATTGTACATTTTGATTGATCAGTAATAATGAGATTTATTTCTTGTTATGGTATCAAAGACCAATGTTAGTCCACCAAGTGATTTTCTACAAAACGGTTTTCCATATTCAAAGTGGCCCATACAAGTGGTTTATCTTGTTGTGGTTCCAAGATGATTGTGCGTTTTCCGCCCTCATCTTGAGGAGGCCAGTTGAAATGTATAAATATCTTACATATGAAATTTGGACAAATTTCACACTAGTATATAAGCTTATGGGGCACTCCACTCATTGCCAATTGGTTTTAAGTTAGAAATTCATGATTACGAAAATGGAGATCTTGATGAGGAGATTTTCATGAAGCTTCCTCATGGATATACATCCAAACAAGGAGACTCTCTCCTTCCAATGCTGTTTGTAGGCTCAAAGATATTTTTATGGTCTCAAGCAAAAGCATCCCAACAATGGTTTCTGAAAAACAAATTCAACTCATCTTAGTCTTGGGTGTATTCAAGCAACTTCAGATCATACTTGTTTTCTGAATTTCACTGATGTTGTTTTCTTATTGCCATCATCAATGACCAAGCAGTGGATGATCTGAAAGCACAACTCAAGTTTCACTTTCAGTTGGGTGATCTTGGTCCACTCAAATACTTTCTTGGCTTAGAAATAGCCATATCTTCTTCAGGTATTCTCCTTTGCCAAAGAAATTATGTGCTTGACTTGCTAGATGAAACTTGCCTCTATTCATATGGATCCCAACTTGAAGCTCTCTCAAGATTTGGGTGGTGAGTCAGTTGATGCAGAATCTTATTGACGTCTCATTGGACATTTGATGTATCTCCATATTACTCGCCCTGACATCACATTTGTAGTGAATAAACTCAGTCAATTTGCTTATGCTCCTAGAAAGGCTCATCAACACGCTCTTTACAAAGTCCCTCATTATCTTAAGGGTATTGTTTGTCAAGGCTTATTCTATTCTGCAAAGATTGATCTTCAACTTCAGGTGTATGCGGATGCAGGCTGGACTTTCTGTGTAGATACACGTCGATCCATGTCATGTTTTTGTATTTTTCTTTGCACTTCCCTCATTTTCTGGAAATCTAAAAAACATCATATTGTCTCCAAGTCGTCTTCTGGGGCAGAGTATAAAAGCATGTTTAAGGCATTGGATGAGCTCGTTTGGATCAATAACTTCCTTAAAGAGTTACATGTTCCACTCTCCAAACCTACTCTACTCTAGTGTGACAATACTGTTGCTATACACATTGCTAACAATCACGTGTTTTATGAGCGAACAAAACACATGTAGGTTGATTGCAATATTCTTCGAGAACGTCTCCAATGAGGTTTGTTCAAACAATTTCATGTTAAGACTGATTCTTAGCTTGCAGATCCTTTCATAAAGCCTCTGCATCCTGCTCAGTTTCATAACATATTTTGTTCCATCTTAAGGATATTAGTGTAAATAGAATGCATTTACATTCAGAGTCTGTACGTAATGGTTTCTTTACAATTGACATATTTATCAAAATTTGGGTTTAAAGATTTAGTAAAATTAAGGTTTAGAGTTAGCTTAGAGTTTTTAAGGTTTATGATCTTTTTGTTTTTTTGGTCGGACCTAACAAGGATTAATTAATTTTAAACTTAGTTGGGAACTCTAAGGGGTTAATATTGAAAAAAAAAAATTCGCTCATGTATACATATTTGAATATTGATTATGACACGACAAAAACACTACTACATATGCTAGTCTGCTAAGAGTTATAATCACGATATAATCACTATATCGTGATGAAATAACTATGATTAAATTTTGACCTAAGTTGAGAATATTAAATAGTTATTTATAAAAATATCTTCTTCGTTTTAGATACATATACTAGATAATATCTCCGATATACGCAGATTTTATTCATTAAATAATTTATATATTGTGGTATATTAATATGTAGTTTATTCTTGTCAATTAACCCGAAATTTGAAAATAGACACATAATTTTCCATAATAAAAATTTGAAGCTTATATTTCATGATCTTGGAACCAAGGATGAAACCACATACACATATATATTGTGATATATTAATGTGTAGTTTATTCACGTCAATTAACCCGAAATTTGAGAACCAAAGACAAAACTTTCCATAATAAAAATTTGAAACTTTAATTTCATGATCTTAGAACCAAGGATGGAACAACATACACAAAAAATAAATTAAGCTTTACGAAATTAATCTGTTTCCATATTTAATATTTTGTAATATTTTTTGTGGTCTTGGAACTAAAGGGGAAAACAAATTTAGATAATTATAACCATTTCACAACATATGTACAAAATTGAAGGAATCTTGCGACAATACATGCCTCTAATTTGAAATTTTTTATTGATAACTAATTTCACATGTCCAATTCCGTGTGAGATCAGTGCTCATAATAAGGTTAAGAAGAGGAAACAACACTGAAAGAAAACGTACCGCAAAAATAGGTATACATGAAGAATCATTCTCATTTTTGTATTATAGAATAAAAAATGTCACATGTCTTCTTATACATGAAAAATGTCACCTCCGTCTTTCTTTCTTTTTTGTAACTATGGCTCACCTCCTTTCATGGTTCTCATACAACGGAAGTGCTACTATATATACTACACCTCATGTCATGTAGAACATTATAATATATATATATATATATATATATATATAGTTATCATCTTACTAGGTTTTGGTTTTCACCATGTTCAATATGGTTAGAATTTTAAGAGAATTATATTCTATTTGATTTTATTCCATGTATAATATATATTCATGCATAAACAACAACAATTATACCATATTAAAATATGTTGATTTGTACAAATCTTAACCACACACAAATATTTTATTCCACAAATTGTTTAAACTTTAGTCGAATCGCATTTTCTCCACATGAAATTAAATTTATTTACCATTATTTAATTTTGCGTAATGTATTTAAATTGGTAATGAACCCTTTCTATATTTAAAGAGAAACATTTTAATTATATGCGTCAGTTGACTCAGTTCCCTGTGTTTTCTTAGTTTTTTCCAATTCTTTATAAACATTTAATATTTTGTGAATCATTTACGTATTATTTTAGGAAAACAAATATTTTTAATACTTTGTATTGATTATACCAAATATTTTTCTCATATGTAATAAAGATTTTACTTAAGATATGAAAATATAGTTTTTCTTAATTGGTATAATAAAATCTTATATGAATCCAACCAAATATTTTGTATTTATTATCCCCGAATTTAGCTCAAACATAATACAAATTTTAGAGAATATATGAAAATATTGTTTTCTTAATTGACATTACAAATTCTTAAATAAAATATTTGTTTAGATAGTTCAATATTTTTTCCAATATTTCATCTGATATTCACTGTATATTCTTTGAGTACATAATTATTCTAGGTGTAGTTTTGCTCCTGTAAAACCTCCTTAGAATTACTTTTCTCCGAGACTTGTAACTGTGTATCTTGTGTACGGAAGCATTAATCGCTAATCTAAGGCAACATGAATTAGACCATTTCCTAATGGGACTTAAAATGGCTAGGGAAAGTCGAGCTATTTATCACCTTTTATTTGCAGATGACAATCTTTTCTTATGTAAGGCGTCTCAGGTAGAATGTACACGTATATTGGATCTTCTTGGTGTGTATGAACGTGTATCAAGACAACTTATAAACTTTGAGAGGTATTCGGTAATGTTTGGCCATAAGATCTTAGACGATGTGAGACAGACCCTTAAGCGGTTGCTGGGTAACCACAAGGAAGGAGGGATATGCAACTATCTCAGAATTCCGAAAAGTTTAGGAAGTTCAAAAAGTAAGATTTTAAAACTTTTTGAATGAAAATCTCCAGAGAAAAGTGAATGGATGGTCATCTAACCTCATGTCTAAAAGGGGCAATGAGATTATAATAAAATCAGTAGCTTTTACGTTGCCTAATTACGTTATGGCATGCTTTTAACTTCCATAGTCATTGACTTCAAAATTGACCAGTGTGGTTTCAAATTTATGGTGGGTGTCCAATGGAACCAATTGTGGTATTCATATGAGTGCATGGAACAAATTATATTTATAAAAAAAATAAAAGCGAACTTGGTTTCCATTCTTTGGAAAATTTAAACTTAGCTTTATTGGCTAAACTTTGGTGACTTTATCAACTTGGAAAATTTCAACTTTGGTGTCTTCAGTTTTTCAGATTCTTTGGTGGCAAGAGTCCTTAAAGGTTAATATTTCCAAAATACACAGCCCTTCCAAGCTAAAAAGGGCCACTCCCCATCTTATGGTTAGAGCAGTCTCTTCTCAGCCCATGAGGTTCTCCTAAACGGTATTCAGATTCAAATGGGAGATAGGACCAATCTTAGTGTCCAATGATCACTGGATTCCAAATGACTTCCCTCGGCCGGCCAATTGCTCGGGTAAGCATTTTTTATCTGGATCTCTCGGTTAATCAATTATGTATCCAAGATGGAAGAGACTATAATGTCCCGCTATTAAATCAGTTGGTGGAACCAAATGATGTCTATTTAGTACGGGGCATAAAATTGCGCACTCAATCACATCAACATATGCTCTTATGGCACTTCACAAAACCAGAAAATTATACAGTGAAATCAAGTTACTGGCTTGCCAAAAAATCAGTCGAGCGGAGGAACTTCAATATATTTGTGAGCCTAGTGTAACGGTGTTAAAGGCACTTACTTGGAAGCTTCACTGTTTGGAAAATATTAAACACTTTGTTTGGCAAATAGCTAATGACTTCTTGGCAGTCCTGGCTCGTTTATAGGATATGGGAGTATGCTTGGATACACGTTATCCACAATGTGGATTGGAGGAGTCGATAAATCATGTCTTATCTTCAAATTTGGAAACTGGCCAAATTCTCGACTAGCCATAATTTATTCCCGAGTGGATCAATTTACGCAAATTCAGTTTATTTATTTTGGGGATTTCCAAAGCGCCAAGGCAGCGAGACTGTGTCTTTAGATAGTAACGGAAGGTTCCATAAATACTCTGGTTTATTCAAAAATCACCGTTGAACGGAATTTGAATCAACGGAAATATTGGGTTTGACTGAATTTGAATGTTTGGCTTGGGAAGAGGCACACATTGCTGATAGTCCCAACTCGCATGTGGCTGTAGTTAAAGACCCTCGGGGGCCAGATATTTATTGTCAGATTGATAGACCATGAACGATCTAACTAGCAGCAGCACATAATATGCGTACAGTATAACGAGCCAAATACCAGCAAACAACGAAGAGGCGAACGTGGAAAGCCAATGAGATGGAGAACAATTACAAAACACTGTTCACTGGATGGTGTTCTAAAGAGAAAGAAATGGGAGAAAAATAACTAAATGGTGTTTGCATTTTTTTTCTTTTTATGATGTGAGAAGCACCAAAACAAAAAGAGAGAGAGAGAGAGAGAGAGCACAATGAATAGACAAAAATCGAGGACAGAGTCAAAAGGTCGTGGTCCTCAAGGCAAGCATGTGCATGCAACACAAAAACCATAACACAAATCCTCACACGTTACAAAGCACACAACTACTAAAGCAATTTTATATGTATCTGTTTGCACATTCCTCAATTTGAACACCAGCAGCATCTTTCTATCCCCGGCTACCTTAGTCACCCACTTTCTCACCCTTCGTCTCTGGTTGAGTTTCCGGTTCTGGATCACTCATAGCTTCAGGTTCAGCTTTGGGATTTGATTCATGTTCGGGTTCAGATTTGGGGTACGATTCGAGTTCCATTTCAGCTTTGGGGTTTGATTCAGGTTCATCTTCAGGTTCAGCTTTAGCCTTTGTTTCGGTTTTGGGAGATGCGGTCTTATCATGGCAGAATTTAACAACAATACACGTGATGTTGTCTGCACTGCCACGGGTGAAGGCAGTGTCGGTTAACTTGCGGGCAGCTGCCTCAGGGTCCTCTTCGCTCTGTGCAACGGATACAGCATCCTGAATCCGACCCAAATCGTAAGACGATTAAATTCACACAATTTTGGAAACAGATATAAGGGGAGATTTTATCCGTGAGTCCTACCTCATTTGGTACCACATCCCATAAACCGTCACTTGCAAGCACAAGTAACTCGGCTTCGTGATCTATCTCTAGATCCTGAAAAAAAAGCAGTGTGTGTTCACAATAACTCAACTCTCATTCGTGATACTACAGATTAGGATAACTTCACAACACCCCCCAGGGGATAACAATAAGCTGCAAGTAGAAAGTTACTTGTATCTCGGGTTCAGCAACAACGAATTGCTTAAGCATTCTGTTACCAAAGGCTCGGGACATTGCCAGCACCCCACCTACCCTCCATGTTCCTGACAAGGAAAATCCAGATGATATTAAGCATAGGCTGACAATAAAATCCAGATGAGCATCTTTAAGGGCATGCATCAAGAATATTGGTTTTTCCCTGACAGTAAATGCTAAACTTATGAATAACCCAGCAAATAGAATTCCCGAATAAGATGGTTTGCGAGGGAGTTCTAGTATTGGACCAAGCAGACAAAAAAACACAACAGTGCGATCGTATTATCAGAATTGTTGAAGGGAATATCATGCATCTTGTTTAAGGGGCCAATGATCTAACTCAGAAGGGAAATCCCTGCAAGTCATGTTCAGAAGCTAGCAACAAATTTGAAGTATTATCACTTACCTGCCCACATGATAACACCACCAGCGCTTTCAATTCGCTTTCTTTCATCACTTCTATTTGGCTTATGGTCATCAGATAGCGCGATTGCTGCAGAACATAACCACTAAGTATGAAAAGGGCCTTCTTATGAAAAAAATAACAATAAAACTTATTACCAATCATGACAAGCCATTCACTATTAAACTAAAGCTCAAATGTTCTCTTAACGAATTACATGATACCATTTCCTGAACTCAATTTTGGCTGAAGATCTATGTATCTTTAAAATGACATGCCAAATTGTTTTAGATCACTAAAAGAAATGACCTTTGCCAGCTTTAGATACTATCGTCCTTGAGTCTCCAACATTTGCAACATACAAATGGTTCCCCACCAACACAGCAGCAGATGCTGTGGAGCCATCATCTCTGTAAGTATCCTTTTCCGACTCAAGGAATGCTACATCCGTTTGTTTATATGTTTCACCTGAAAAGTCAGTCAAGTTAGAAGATAAACTGATCGCTTGTATCAAGCAGTATGTGCTTACACTTCCGGACTATAACAAAAATTTAAGTCAAAAGATATAGAGCGCACTTAGTGCCAGCTTGGTGTCTGTCATAAATTGTGGATGCTTCAAAAGATTATCAAAGAGGTGTTCCTTCAGGTACTCAGCAGCACGTGAACCCCCATGACCTGTGACGATTAAATGTTCAGTAATTAGAAATGAAAAAACAAACATCAGGTCAACAAGAAATCTGCTTCTGAGATATGAAAGCATGTACAAATACGGACTGTAACAAAGGCAACTCAAGATGCTGCAAAAATAGTAGACATAGCATATATAGTGTAGCTAGTTATATGCGGAACAAACAACCGAAATCTGCAAATGAAGCTGAACTGTGTTTTAGCTCAGCCATGTCTACGTTGAGATAGATACAGTAAGGGTGGCAAGTAGCAAACCAGACTTGAACTTCAACACAGATCAAATTTCCTCCATAATTCAAAGCTAACGTTTCCTTTTTGTCAATAATTATATCAGAAGAAACAGAAGGCAAAATATAGAATCCAACCATCAAAAATTCCAAACATGCAAACTGTTTGGCCTTCAATCTTGGAAGCTTTGACATCATAGAAGTCTTCCATCGTAGACCTTTTCCCTCTGAAACTACAGTACCCACAGCTCAAGCTTCCATCGTCACTGTCATTGAATGTAGCTTTTATGAAGGACTATTTAAAACAAAATGAAAAAAAGTAGATAGAACGTGAAACATAAGAATATGAAGCTACAAAGTATAGTAGAAAATAGTTTTCTGACGATATAATCATCTGCATAACAAATAAAACTGGGTAAAACAAATGAAGAGAACATGTGACAGGGTGAAAAATACGAATATCTTGCTAGCAAATCACACTTGAAGTGGAGCATGGCTGTCAGATAATGCTTACCGGCTATCTTGAGTACAAGTCATATATGTCAATAGCCCAATATAGAGCCTAGGCATTCAGTACAAGCGTTGGAAAAAGAAAGAAATGAGATGTACTCACTTTTTCCACCCACCACCGATGTATCCACCATCGTCAACTTTGTGGGGCGGCATATTAAGTAAAGATACTCGTTTCTCTCCTGCGGAAGAATCAACCATCATCTTTGCACTGGTTCTAAATCTGAAACCCACACTCAAGGTCTTCTTAATATGGCTAATTTGTTGTCTTCCGTGAGCCAAAACCCCAATATGACCAGCCTGAACAATGACACTCCTTATGAAACTGCCGCATACCATCTACGAAAGGCAGGCCTTACCTTAGCTCAGTTTCCCCAATGCAGGAGCTGTGTATAGAAAATTTTGATCTGTCATTAGTTTGCTGGATATGATTGCTACAATTAACAAGCGAAGATCCATCTCACGGACTAAGATTGATATGAGCTAAGATATCAACATGATATGAGATCCCGGATCTCAAGGACGATAATCAACTCTATCTATACGTATAACCTCCAGCTATCGAATCAACTAGATCCTGAGAGTCCGATGATAGAACTCAAGCAGTGAAAACAAAGAAAAGAGCGATCCAAATCTTATTTCCTAGACAATCAGATTCATCAATTCGACACAGAAAAGGATCAAAGCTGAGAACACTAACAGGTATCTTCAAGAATCGGAAAGGGAAATCCAATCAAATGAACGATCTGAACGGAATCCTAGCACTGACAAAGAATCGAATCGGATCGGAAACACGCGGCGCAACCACGGATCCGAATCTGAGAGCCAAGAAAATTTGCTCAGCTTTTTGGAGCTTCCATGGAATCTGAGAGAATCCAAGAGAGAAGGGGAGAGAGACGATGGGCACCGAACAGAAGCGGCAACGTGGCGCTACTCATGCATCTACTAATATACTTACTAACCTTTGGATGATTGCCTCACTTTTATCACAATTAATCAACTTTTCTAAATTGCTCAATAACTACTCTTTTTTCCGTCTAATTTTATTACAACAAACTTGAAAGTCACTTTCATTTTCCAAGTATAACGTAATTAGCATGGGTTTAGGATTATGATTATGATTATGATAAGACTAGTTTTAAGGCAGAACAATGGCTGAAATATGGTCAATATACTGTCTCATTATGTCTTCAATTTCTGTTATATTTATTTAAAATGCAATTATATAGGGAATAACCGTTAAGCCAAATATATTTCCAAATTTATAGACTCAACCGAGACAAAATTCACCCAGTGTCGCGATCAAAATCAATCCTACAAAACCATGTCTCATAACTGACTGAACCGATGATAACCATTGGTTAACAAAAGTTTCTGATTAAAACTCTAGAAACTGCAAAAAAATCCCCAAATCGAACATGTAACTCCAGATCCATGTTTCTCAATTCATTTTCTTCCTCTGTTCTTGATAGTTTCCGTGTGTGACCCCTAACATTCATAGCATTTCAAACATGAAATATAACTAGAAAAAACAGGAGGATTTGACCCTGAGGTATATATGATAAAAGATTGATTTCATTTTCGATTTGTTTATTAATATATCTAGTTTGATTCTTTTCGGTTTGTTTGTTAACAGAGAAGAAAATTGTGCATGAAATGCTGTCGGAGACTAAGAATGGAGTGGGATCGAAGAAGGTTAAATCAAACAAGAATATGAAGAAGAAGGTTGATCCTCCAAGTGATGTTCGACCGGAAACTCCAATAGAAAGTTCTACAGAAGCTGGTAAAGTCGATGTTCCAAAAAAGTAGTCAGAGATAAACCTTCTTCTCGTTCCCCTTGAATATGAACGAGAAGAAGGTCTATCTCTGAACCCAAACTAGGAGCTAAGGAGCAACTTGAACCCCGATGGTGTGAAATGAGCTATGGAGTTGTCCATTGGACTCGTTACAAGTACTAGAGCCATTACCACAATGTTAAATCAGACTGAAAGCAACCTTAGTGAAATAGCTATTCCAACTACTTTGGTTGTGATACAAACTAATTAAGCGTTATTAATGGGAGGTGTGTGTTCTTGCACTCTTTTCCCCTTGGTCTGGTTTTGTCCAATTGGGTTTTCTAGCCAAATTTTTTAATGAGGCATGTAACACACACTTATACATCTTTCCCTATTTGATAACAACGCTCATGAATCGTTATGAAGAAGAAATAACTTTATAAGGTTTTAAAACGACATTATAAATATTTATAATATTTTATATGCATTTAAAATCAGCCAATAAAGGAGGAATATAATATGTTTGAATTTATTAGGTGATTAAATTTTGGGGATCACACACGGAAACATTATAAATATTTGTACAATGCGTCATATTTGTAATTAGAACGAGTTCGATAGTTCAAATTAAAGGCCGTTCATAACCTTTAGAAGTATCTTTTGATCTATTATGGTTACCATCCACAATCGATCTCATCCAGCCGTTTCCAAATCTATCAATCGTTCCAAAACCATCCAGATTTCACCCCAATATCATCTGCTGCATTTTCCATCAAAGCTTAGTGTCCACAACATCATCTTTGTCCCTGATTTTTAAGGATCTATCCATCCCATCAAGCAACGGTGTGAAGTGATTCCAGGGACATTGTGATCTTCTCATTTAAGATCATATCAAGTGGTATCAAAGTCCTCTTCATTTCAATTATGTGTCGTGAAAAATGTTTCCTCGATTTAGGTGTGAATATAATTCAAATTTGCACAAAACTTTTTAGGTTGTTTACATCACTAACTGAACTACAAATTTTTGTACTCTTTCGTGTGATTTGGATAAAACTCTTCGACTTATAGGCTGTTGAATTTCCTAGAGAAACAATTAACAAAGTGGACTTCTCATATTTTAAACTTGTTGTACTTTGTTTCAATTCTGTTTTAATGATCAGATTGTTTCAAAGAAATTTTGATTCTGGTTTTTGTGTTCTTTTTATTGCATGAACATGCTGAACGAAGAAGATGAAGGACGAGGAGAGCTGATTTTCAAGCAACCAGACAATACAAGGAGTTAAACATGGAGCAGAACCCTTCAAACTTCATACATTCCTAAATCTTTGGTTCATTCCGCCACTTATTATCATCCTGCTTATAAAGTTAAACTCAATTTATTTTTAGGAAAAGGAGACTACCTAGAGTGGAAAACAAACATGGATGACTAGTTTTATCACAATCGCATCATAAAAAAGGAGAGGTTAGCTTATGCACTTGACCAACTCACCAGAAGCGCTTATTAATGGTGGAAGCAAGAAAGAGATTGTTGCAGATTCTATAAGGAGCCCCCTATCACTTCTTAGGGAGTTCTGAAGGAGTTGTTATCGGATAACTATGCCCCAAGGAAGAAGAGTCTGAGCACAACCCAATCCGTTGGTCCTAAAACAGCAACGATCTAAGAATGTTCAAAGTGATCACAATCAAAACCAGAAAAATTACCAACTCAAAAGTCTCTTCCGAACAAGGGTCCTAGTCCAAGAAAAGATTTGCACTCTTATCACAATCGCATCATAAAAAAAGGAGAGGTTAGCTTATGCACTTGAACAACTCACCAGAAGCGCTTATAAATGGTGGGAGCATGAAAGGGATTATCGCATATTCTATAAGGAGTCACCTATCACTTCTTAGGGAGTTGATGTAAATAGTGAAAGTTTTTTTATTCAAAAAAAAAAATGAAAATAAAATTTCAGAATCCAAGGCTTTATGATCCATACTTGTTTAGCAAAAAGACCAGGAAAATCAAGGATCAATGTGGAAAAAGGTGGGAGGCGTTCAAAGGAGTCTGGAGATGTTCGAGAAGATATTAGATTCTCATATAAGAATATAAGTCTGGGGGAGAAACAAGCTAAGGAAACACGGTAATCCTTAAACATTTAAGCTCCACCTCCAAACATTAGCCTCCTCACGTTACAACCTAGCATCGTTTCACTTAGCTGATATTCTCTATTAAGAAAGCACATGCAATATCTTAATGAATATAGAGAGTCAAATTTTGGTGAAGTTAAGGTGCTTGCAAGTTGAAATTTTGTTGGAACAGTTGGGAGAGTTGTGGTAGGAATATGAAGTAAGACTCTTTAGGCGAGCTTAATTAGATGTAATCACAAAGTTGCAGCTTCTGGACTATGGCGACAAGTAAGTGGTTTTCCTGATTTTCAAAGTTATTTTCCTTTCTTTAGCCTCTTCGTTTTTTCGAGGACGAGCAAAACTAAGTCTGGGAGATTTAATAGGATTGATATTTTACCACCTTTTACTATATGTTTTAAGTAATTTTTCTGACAAAATTAAAAGATTTCATAATAAAAGTGATGATTTTCACTATCTTATGTTTTCAAAGTGTTTTCGGAGAAAACAAGCTATTTATGTACCAATATGGGCATGTCTTGCTAAAAACAAATCCGGCATAAGAAGAAGGTACTTGGATGAAAATGTTATACAATTTGGATTGAAGTGAAATTTGGAGACAAATAAACCACGTGAGTTAGCTGTCACATAAGCTTGGAATCAAGTCATTTGGCCTTACAACCAGAGAGTTAGAAGCACAAGCATTAAAGAGAAGTCTTCTGAAGCCATGTTTCTTGAAACCCAATCGATCGAATGAGGAGTGGATAACTACAAAAGCTTCTGGAAATTACTCGATACCCGTGACCACTCAAGATATTCATATAATATTTGGAAGCAGTAGAAAATGTGTGAGAAGATTCAGAAGATATCCAAATGAACATTCTAGAAGACAGATCGATCGAATATGCCTTGCATTCGACCGAATGGAAGAGATAAGATTAAATATTTTGTTTCTCTTCAGCTGATTCTCCTCTGTCACTTCACTGAAGCCTATGAACGTCTTCCATTCTCTATATAAAGAGACTTTTCATCTAAAAAAAAGAGTGTGCCTCTCCATTCTACCTAAGCTCTCGGGGAGAGCACTTTGCTTTCATAATACTCTCAAATCCTTTATTGTTTTTGTTTATGTAGTTGCTAAGGGAGACAATCCTTTATATTTGAACCCATGTTTCTATATTATCGTTTTATTTCTTTTCATGGTTTGCTTTTTTATGAGAGAGTAATTCGATGATTGGGATCAAGGTTTTCCATAGTTTTATGGTTTGGTAGATAGGTTAATTATTAGTCACTTGAAAGAACTTTATCTTTACCTGTTTTAACTGAGAATTGTTATATTGATCACCTAGCTTTTCATGGTAGATTCTATTTGCTAATACACCATTACGTAGAAGATTCGATAAGGTAAATGATAAGTTGTGCATGTGAGATCTTGACCAAAGGACACACTACAAGAAAACAGGCGATTTGCGAGCGCCATATTCGACGCAAAGCCGTCGCAAATCCGGGTTTGCGACGGCTTTGCGTCGAAACACTTGCCATCGCAGATCGCTCGTTGCAAACCAGAAAACGTCGCAAATGGGACGCAGATTTGCGACGTCTTTGCGGCGGCACCTTTCTGCGTCGGATTTGCGATTGCTAGACTTTTGCGACGTGTTGCGACGATTTTGCGATGAAAGGTGATGCGACGGCTTTGCGACGAACGTATTGCAACGAATTTGCGACGACGAGAATTGCGACGAGGTTGCGACGAAAGTTTTTGCGACGATGTTGCGACGTCCGACTTTGCCACGCATTTACGACGACTTAGATTGCGACGGTTTTGCGATGAATACGTAAAATATTTAAAAATATCAAAAAATAATATTAATACTATTTATAATATTAAAATTATATTAAATATTAAATATAAAATATAAAATATAAAATTAAAATTAAAATATTAATTAATAAAAATATTAATAATTTACAAAAAAATGCAAATTAAAATTCAAAACAAAAATCTACAATTGGTCGTTCGGGTGAACCGAATGTTCGGTTGGGGATCGGGTCGGCGTCTGGTTGGCTTGGCGGTTCTGAACCATGGCACCGAAGTTAGGATTCGATTCCCTCATATACTCGAACATCATATCATATGCCGAGATTTTGTCGGAAAGCGTCGCGATAACGTTGTCCTGGGTTTTGATCATGTGGTCCTGGGACTGAATCCTTCTACGGGCCTCATCGAGCTCAGCACGGATAGCCGGATCCGTTACAGGTGTAGGCAGAGGGCAGATCGGGTCCCTCGGTCCGTCCCCAATGCGAAGTGAGCCAACGCACGCGACTTTCCCCTTTTTACGGAGAAGAACCTAAAAAAAAAATTATGGAAAACAAAAAAAAATGTCAGAACATAAACTAGTAATTAAAATGGGTAATTAAGTAATGTAATTTTTTTTACCTGGGATGCGATCTGGTTGACCTCTTCAGGAGTGATATCGGTGGGGGTGCTATAGGCGGTGGAGGCTTGGGAAGACACGTCCTGAACGCGGGAAGTGATCTCGTTGTGGTACTGCTCCACCGTCTTCGAACGCCAGCTGTCGTCCGCCTTCCTATAGGTCTTCTCCCAGACATCGACGACCATAGCCGGGGCTTTTTCGTCTCCGCCTGCATTACATTAGGGTAGAATTGAATAAAAAGTTTTGGATAGTAATAAAAATTACTATTTGAGAAAATTATAAATAAGAAAAAAAATTTGTTACTTACAATGTCCCGCGCACGACGTCAGAATGACCATTGACCGGAGCCGTGACTCGATGGTCCCTCTCCCTCACCCCGAGGAGTGTACCGAGCCGCCTGCGTCGAAGCCCTCTTCTTGTCAGAGTCGGGGTGCTGCCAATACTCGACAAGACCCTTCCAGACGCCTGCTGACAACCAACGAGGTTTTGCGTCGTCTCCCTTCTCGAGCCATTTCCCCTTCCATCTGCCCACTTGATCTGCGAGTCGGTCCTTAGCCTTCTTGTAGAAGGCTGCCCGGACCGTCTCGGTAATAGCGGGGTCCCACCAGAATTGTTGCTGCAATAAAAGAAGAAAAAATATA
>OVAP01003360.1:5254-16820 GCA_900406295.1 Aurinia saxatilis
GGGGGGGGGGTGTAATAAAAGTCAAATTTGGAGTCCATTTTCAAAACGTACACAGTTATTTGTGTCTGATATCTAGTCTATATAAAAGAAGTGTATGATGCATTGTAAATGATACGAGACATTGAAAATCACACACTTCCTCTCTTTTAATTATTATACTCTCTTTAAACTTCAAGGTGAAACTCTCCTCCTTTTCTCCTTTTGCCTCATTTATGATTTTTTTCCCCTTCTGATAATATTAATAAACAAAGAAAAGGGTGGAATACGGGAGTGAAATACATATTTGAAAGGTGATCAAAACCGATCAACACTTCCTACAACCAGTGCCGGTGGTGAAGACCTTACCACCAGAGTCTAGTGCCCTTGCAACAAGGAGGTTTTTAAAACATAGCAAAAGAAAGGATCTGCTTAAAAACTCAAGGTGGCCAAATCAAAACAAACAACAAATTAAGAAAGTTCAACTAAAATCCTAAACCTAACATGAGACGAAAACGTCGAGGAGCTCAAACCGACTCCAAAGTAAATGGAGACTACCTTGACCTTTGAAATATAAACTTCAGATCCGATTTTTTCGAACCTTCAAAGGGGTTAAATGAAGCCGAACTGGAAGGACCAAGGGCGAAGGAAGACCCTGTTAGTAGCCACACCGGAGCGTGAAAAGATTGTCTGGCCAATCGATGAGTAGAGAGGGAGACGACGATTCCACCGGAGTAGTCTTCATCAAGAGACGGAGCTCCAAACAATGGAATCAAATGCATGCAAGGGGTAATATTTAGATCGGACTTAGGTAATCCATCGTAGGTTAAGAGAATCGCCACCGAGTAAACATGTTACAAGATCCAATCAAACTAGTAGATCTGTATAACTAGAGAAAAGATATCTAGATATAGTGAACAGATCGGTAAATCTAGCGATTGAACCTGAAACCCCTTGAGCGAGATCCGAGAGCCGAGAAGAGAAAAACAAAGCGAGAAAGTAAACAAATTGGACTGGCGACGGTGCTGTGAAAGACGCCACGCCGATCATCGAAAACAACAAAGTTGAGGTGCTGAATTAGAGAGAAGGCAGATCAAATTCTAGATAAAAGTTCTTTTTTCAATTTTCGTCCTGTCTCATTTATGATTCTTATATATATATATATATATATATATATATGATAATCATATAATAAGATTATTATAACAATACATATATCTATCTATAAATATATACATATAATATAGAACCATAATTTCTTTCAACGATCTGACTAACCACCCAATAATAATAACGGGTTAACATTTGGGCCGGTTTTGAAAACGTTGCCTGTATGCATCCAGCCCTGCTTGCAAACTGGATTCTTCAAATGATGTATGCTGAGAGCTTTTTGACTAAAACTGAATGGGCATGCTCGAGCCTAGTTTGAAGTGCTCTTGATTTAATTGGCCGGGTACGTATAATACAACCCAATACCAATAGTTGTCACCATCAAATGGTTTTTGTTCCTTCAAAATTTCCTCTTGATTTCATTGGCAATTGAGTGAGATATTTGGTAATGCTTAGTCTCTTTTGTATTAATGCATGGAAATGATGAGACAATAAATTCTGATTGTATGATTGAATTGGATTGGAGTGGAGAGGTGGAAACAAGTGGAGGTGAATATAACTGGGGCCAAGGACAAGTTGGTCACACGTCACAACAAATGCATAAAGACAAAATAAGAAGACAGCATTATGCCCCACTAATCCTTATTCAGATTTGCCTTTTACAACTCTCAGAAGCAAAATCACAATATTTAGGCAACATGGCCAAGAAAGAATAATGTAAACCAAGGAAAGGATGATGATTGGAGTTGCTATTCTTTTCTGAACAAATTAATAACAATGTTAATGCCAGTGCTTATTCAATCAAACAACCCAAAGTGAAATGATGTTCTACTTTCAAATGCACTTTAGAGTTTAGTTCCAACCGTTAACTCATCTTTTTTTGTCTCAATTACTTTCATTACCTAAAATTGCTATATACAATGAATGATATTCATCCTCAACACATGAGACTAATCAGTTGGGCACTATCTAATAAAACTTAGGTACTTTATGCGAAGAAACTTTACAATTACAATTTCGAAAAGACTCAAAAAAACTTGCCCCAAGTGTGGGAATGTGTGTATCCACATGACATTTTTCTTAGATATGGTATCTAAAGATACATTCTTTTTCTGAAAAGCAGACTATTTAAGATAGAAAAGAAGTGTCCCTAGTTTTTCCTTTTTAAAGACTTTATATGCTCTTGCTTCCACTAGACCAGACCACCCACACCTCCTGTACACCTGCTTTACCAATTTTGCTTAAACATATAATCCACTTTATTCTTCACCAATACTATCGCTTTCTTTTGATTACTAAAGAAAGAAAAAACAGAGAGTGCCATTTTCTTTATCTCTCTTCTTTTTCTTCCTAAGTCAACCGCTTTAGATTGTATCCATCTTCTCTTCTTGCAGATGCCAACAAATCTCCAACCATAGTTGCACACATGTAAGCAAAACACTTACTCCAAGCTTCTTTCGTCTCTTTAAGATTCGGTGCTCAACTGTTTTCTGGTTAGAACTTAAAGAAAGCTTCGTTTTCTATTGTTCGTTGCTAAGTAATTGAATTACTCCTTTTTCTGTTTGGATCCAGGAGATTCTGTTTCAGAGTTCTTGTTAGATATGGTTTTTGCCCAAAATCGAATCTTGAATATAAATAGCAACTAGGTCTTTGCAGGTGAAGAACAGCTCAACGACAAGAATGACGCAATCGAACTCAAACTCGAATACGGAATCCGACAATCCGACCAGAAGAGAAACCTCGTGTAACACATCTTCACAAGATCTAAGCAGACCAAAAGAAGAAGAAGAAGAAGAAGAAGAAGCCGTGCTTGTCTCCCTGGATCTAACACTTAGTAGTAATCTTGAGCAGCAAAGTTGTGAAGCCACACAAGGACCCCGGAGAGTGTTCTCGTGCAACTACTGCAGGCGCAAGTTTTACAGCTCTCAAGCGTTAGGCGGTCACCAAAACGCTCACAAACGCGAACGCACGATTGCGAAACGGGCGGTTCACATGGGAAGAATGTTTGGCCACACCAACCCTTATTCTTGTCTACCGTTCCATAGATCCTTTGGGTTACAGGCTCACGCCGGAGCCATCAACCACCACCAAGGGCCTCCTCAAGCGCACAACGTTGCTAAGTTTCACCAAGGTTACTTCGGTAATAATGTGCCCATGTTCGTCGAGTATGATGACGGCGGCGATTTCTTCTGGCCCGGGAGTTTCCGGCAGACCAAAGAGGAAGGGGGCACTATGGTAGAAAGTATTCCTGATTCAGGTTTTGATCTGAATTCTGTTCCGACATCCACAGGTTTAGATACTAGTGCCAAACCTGATCTTACATTGAGGCTCTAAATCCTTGAGATTTTTTTTTATCTTCTTTTCTTTTTACTACTCTCTCCTGTCTTGTCTCGAGGGTGTGTACTATTACTGAAGCTGGAGATGTACAAAATCTATGATTTCTTAGACATGTTTTCATACTTAAACTTGGGTGACTGAAGTTGTTTACCTTATTATGTATTGGTCAGATTCATTTTGAACTTCCACGACTGTAATGTGTTCATCAGCCAATGCTATATGAAAAACATTTTTTAAAAAAAAGAAACTTTAGGCCTTTACAGAGAGTAATTCTCCAGAACACGTAGTACATAAATCATGATTAGTTTGTCTGTTAGGCTGTCCCTGCAAATGAAAGAGAAATTATAAACAAGACATGTAGAAATCAGTCTAATATCAAATAAAAGCACCAAAAGGGCAAGAGATCTACTTCAGCCCATAAAAATCCGGTGAATACTCTTACACATCAGTATCACAGTCACAAAAATACATTGGCAAGGAGAAGAGTGTTAAAATCCATCTCATATTCATTCAAACTAAAAAAAGGAAAAAAAATTGCGTGCAAGGAAGTTTGCAAAATGTAAATCCCCTGAGTTTGATTAAAATCCTAGTAAAGTAGAGAAAAAAAAAGAAAGAGAAGAGAGAGCGAGATGGCACTTCCTCCTCCATCGTCTCCTTCTCTTCAACGTCTCTCCACCTTTAAAAATCCTCCTCCTTCCTCCGGAGCACCGCCGTCTTCTTCCTCACCACTCGAATCTTTCGCCAACGATCCAATCCTCGCCCCTTTCCTCTCCCCTTCCTTCTCCTCCGCATCCTTCTCCTCCGCCGCACTCGCCTCTGGATCTCCCGCTTCCACCGCCGAGCGTCTCCACCAAGCCATCCGCCTCCTCGATTCTCAGCTTCGCAACGATGTTATCTCTCGCCACCCTGAATTGCTCGCTCAGCTCTCTTCCCTCTCCCACGCCGAGATCTCCCTCTCTTCCCTCCGCTCATCCGTCTCCTCTCTCCAGTCTTCCATCCGCCGCGTCCGATCCGATCTCTCTGAGCCTGTACGCTCCATCCGATCCAAGTCCGTTCAGCTATCCAATCTCCATTCCGCTACCGAGTTACTCTCTCACTCCGTTCGTGCCCTCCGTCTCTCCAAGAAGCTTCGATATCTCACTGATTCCTCCGATCTTGATAAGATCGATCTCACCAAAGCTGCCCAGCTCCATTTCGATATCTTGACAATGTGTAAGGAGTACCATCTCTTCGGCATTGACGTCATCGACGAGGAGATCAAGTTCGTGAGCGAGATTGGGGAGAAATTGAGATCCGAAGCGATGAAGGTGTTGGAGAGAGGAATGGAAGGGTTGAATCAGGCTGAGGTGGGGACTGGGTTGCAGGTTTTCTATAACCTTGGAGAGTTGAAGCATACGGTGGATCAATTGGTGAACAAGTACAAGGGCATGGCTGTGAAGAGTGTGAGTGTTGCTATGGACATGAAGGCCATTTCGTCTGCCCCCTCGGGTGGTGGCTTTGGCCCCGGAGGGATTCGCTCTGGTGGAGCTCCCCACATTGGTGGCGGGGCTAAGGTTAGGGATGCTCTGTGGCAGAGGATGGCTAGTTGTATGGAACAATTGTATTCCCTTGTGTTCGCTGTCTGGCATTTGCAGCGTGTATTGTCCAAGAAGAGGGATCCATTTACCCATGTCCTTCTTCTTGACGAAGTCATCAAGGTGCTCTACTTTTACTCCAAATTCGTTACTTTATACTGTTAGCTCTTAAGTATCGCCAATGTCCTGGAGAGCAAACGTGCATTAGATAATTGAGAGAAAGAGAGTGTTCTTGGATGTAGATGAAAAGATTCTTACACAGCCTACACGATGATGTTGATCAACTTTTGTAGATGATCATTCCATGTTTTTGCATCAAAAGGAAGCCTTTTGAATGTGTTCTTTTGATGTCAGGACTGTTGATTAAATATGATTCCATGCCTTTTTATTTGGTTTTATTGCTGACATGAAGTGATAAATGCGCAGGAAGGTGATTCTATGTTAACTGATAGAGTGTGGGATGCACTTGTGAAGGCGTTTACTACCCAAATGAAGTCTGCATTCACAGCTTCTAGTTTTGTAAAAGAAATATTCACCATGGGATATCCGAAGCTCGTGTCTATGATAGAAAATCTTCTTGAAAGGATTTCTCGCGACACCGATTTGAAAGGAGTCTTACCCGCCATTGATTTAGAAAAGAAAGAACAAATGATTGCTTGCATTGCAATATTCCAGACTGCTTTCTTATCACTATGCTTTGGTCGCTTGTCAGATCTTGTGAATTCGATATTCCCTATGTCCAGCCGTGGGAGTTTACCTTCGAAAGAACAGATCTCACAGGTATTATCACACATTCAAGACGAGATTGAGGCTGTTCATCCAGATGGTCGTTTAACTCTTCTAGTTTTACGTGAGATAGGCAAAGCCCTTAGTAACCTGGCTCAGCGAGCTGAGTGCCAGGTATGTTTTTATTATCTTCTTATCTCTTCTCAATTAATGGTTATTTGAATCCACTATCCTCTTGTCATTTTCACTCTCACTGAGTCTGGATTCTCTTAAGTCCCAAAACACCGACATCAGTTTCTGCTTAAATAAAATGTGGATTTCATTGCTTACGAATTCATAAGGTTGGATGCAGATGTAAAGGATAGAGTGGGTACAAACTAATAATTGGCGAGGCTATTATAATTTCCTTGTAACATACCATGCATGAATGAAGAATAATAGCTGCTACCTTTGGCTGATATTATAATATGGGATTAAGCAGTAAAGAGAAGTTTGACCGTTATGTATGCTTTTTATGTTTGACATGTAACATGTTTACATTTGTATTGCAGATTTCTACTGGTCCTGAGACGCGCCAGATATCAGGTCCTGCAACTTCAACACAAATCAGGAACTTCACATTATGTCAGCATCTGCAAGGAATCCACACACATATCTCATCCATGGTAGCAGACCTTCCTAGTATTGCTGCTGATGTATTGTCTCCTTATCTGGCTGCAATATATGATGCGGCATGCGAGCCAGTTACGCCTTTGTTTAAAGCGATGCGAGACCAGCTTGAGTCATGCATTCTTCAAATCCATGATCAAAATTTTGGTGCTGATGATGCTGACATGGACAACAACGCCTCCTCATACATGGAGGAGTTGCAGAGATCAATTCTTCACTTCCGCAGAGAGTTCCTGTCTAGACTATTGCCTTCTGCAGCAACCGCTAACACTGCAGGGACAGAATCAATCTGCACTAGACTTGCAAGGCAAATGGCTTCAAGGGTTTTGATCTTCTACATCAGACATGCTTCCCTTGTGCGACCACTTTCAGAATGGGGAAAGCTCAGGATGGCTAAAGACATGGCCGAGCTGGAACTAGCAGTTGGACAGAACTTATTTCCCGTGGAACAACTTGGTGCACCGTACAGAGCTCTTAGAGCATTTAGGCCACTGATTTTCCTGGAAACATCTCAAATGGGATCATCACCTCTCATCCAGGATCTACCTCCGAGCATTGTCCTGCATCATCTCTACACGAGAGGACCCGATGAGTTAGAGTCACCAATGCAAAAGAATAGGTTGAGCCCTAAGCAGTACTCATTGTGGCTTGATAACCAAAGAGAGGATCAGATTTGGAAAGGGATAAAAGCGACTTTGGATGACTATGCGGTGAAGATCAGGTCGAGAGGGGACAAAGAGTTTAGTCCAGTTTATCCTCTAATGCTTCAAATTGGATCGTCTTTAACCGAAGAGAAGTTATGAAGGTTCATGTGCATTTTTACTGAAGACAGTTAATTTTTCCAAGGCTTTTGAGTTCTATGGCAGGTCGAACCAAATAATATAGTATTGCGGGTAAGTGGAACTATAGATTTTTCTTGTCTCGTGGAGTTCTAGTTACAAAGATCTCACATACATGTCATGTAAATCCAGATTCAGACAGCATAAGGTGGTTGAGGTCTTCAATTGATATTTGTTTTCTTTAAGAAGATTTTGCTTTTGTTGGTTTTATGTTGAGATCGAACCCCTCTTGAGTAAGTTTTTCTTTTTCCCTTAAATCTATTTGTGGTAACATGTGATTCTAAACGGAAATCTAGACTAGTTCCCGAAATTTGGATATCTTCAACCATTATCGGAGAAGTCTTCCATCAAGTTTGTTGACGCAAGATTGATAAAACCAGAATAGCCAAATCAAAAGGGTTTACGATGCAAAGAGTGGAGGCGATTCATTGAGATCATATACAGAAGGAAAGGGTATTTAGTATTTACATAGATGGGCGAATATATACAAGAAAGCCTGCAACTATTATGAACCTCTCTTATTCTACCAGGTCTCGATTACAACATGGATCAATTTCCAACGGAAATAGATCTCTCACCAAACCCAAGTGGAGAACGTGAACGTTGACGCCTCTTGATCTCGGCGAGGACCCTTCTCATCTCCGGCTGCTGCAGCGACGGGTGCTTTATCTTCTCAGATTCTCTCTTTATCTTCACCACTTGGCTATGCTTTGGACCATCCTCGTTTCCGTTGTGGGTCTTGTTCTCCATTTCCAAACACCAGTTCGAGGCAGAAGGCAACGAAACAAGAGAACCCTTTATAACTGTGTTACGGACACGAGTTGTGTGCGAAGTAGAAGCGAAGTAAGGTTGGTGAGCAACGCCGATTTAGTCTTCCTAGACAGACAAATATATATAACAAAAAAAAAAACTTGTGATTTTACAGGGACACGACTCTTTCTTTATCTCTATCTCTGTGTTTTATAAACAAGCGTGAAGAAAGGTAGGTGTTGGGTGAGATGTGAGTTACGTGTCAGAAACGCTGAAACACTTGTGACGATTCTCCTACGCATTTTGACCCTTTCATTAATTAAAGATTGATGTTGGAAGAGTCGGTTTTTGAACGTTAGAGACCAAAAAGGCTGCCATGTGGACTCAAGTCGTTGGTCAATTAGAACGTTCTAGTGGATATCCTTTTATGACATTTCCTTTAATCAGTCGTTAATCGTTATGCAAACGCATTAGACTCGTGTTCCTATTTTTTGGAATTGAAAAAATAATGAAGCTTACACGTTTTGCTCTTTTCATTCATCTCGACTCTTGTCCATAGCGCATACCACAAAATTGTGCCTTGTTTTCGACGTCCTTGAGATCGGGCTTTTTTTTTCTTTCCACTCAAAAGATATTTGCTTATTGATTAAGTCTTTATTATAACTAAACCAAGACCCCTAAATATGGTGATCCGGAAATAGTGTCAGCAATTAGAAAAGTTGTCGGAAAGTAGAAGCAGAATAAAGCAAATGTCCCAAAAATTGTAAAACAAAACACTACCAAACTATGTTTAATTAAACCTAACACAAATACAATTGATTAACCAATGGATTTAGACGTAAACTAAGATGATGTAAACCACCCTCGGTCTAGCGTACTAAAACTGATGGGTGAATCAAAATATCTCGCCACGGACAAAGGAAGAACGAGGGAGAAGAACTGGACACTTTAAACAAGCAGGTCTACGATCCGACAGCAGCACCTTGCCCTCTTTTTATTGCTCCATTAAGCGAGACAAAGCCACTGAGAAAGTACCTTTGATCTGATCCTTATTGAGGAGAAGCGCCTACAGAACCGAAGAAGATGAAGTCAGAAATCTTCTCCCGAGTTAAACTTGGACGAGAGCCAAATCCATAAGTTCCCCAAATCGTAAGTGGTTGAGTTTAAAGGGAAACAAAGTCGGATCCATGCATGCATACAATAGGATCATCTGAGAAGAGATCAATCGGAAAAGAGGATCAGAGAAACAAAATCATGAAATTACCAAACCACAAGGGTCCGAAGTAATCCCGAAGGCAAGGAATCAGTGAAAATTGAAACCGAGAAGCAATCGAGGCTCTGGATATGACAATAATCCAGATCTAGATCTAGTTCAATTCTACCGACAACCTTAGATCCGATCTCTAACCCGATTTAAACCTGATGGGGATTTAGTTTTCACCCAAAATAGGTCCTTCAAGCGCACATGTCTCGCATTAGTACTTAGGGATCGTATCCACATGGAGCAGAGTGTACGCAGTAGCACGTCCAAGTTTACTCGAGCTACGTAGCAGATTGATCGATCGATTGGTACGTCTTTAGGTCGATTGCAGATAATGCGTTCGATCGATTGATGCATGCAAATGCTAAAACAGAATAAAATGTGAGATTAATCAAATACTAAAAGCGTCAGAAAGTCATGCAATGCATCAGAGGGTCACGGTTTGAATTATTCAGGGTATGGGCTAGTGTAAATATTATAGTTAAAGCTATATAGTTGAAATCACTATTAACTGACTATCCTTATGGTCAGACTTAGCCAGTCTAGTTCAATTGATATCCGAGTTAACTCTAACATATATCTTTTTAGAAAGAGAGCCTATGGGCTGATCAACCAATCAATCTAGGCATTAAGTTCAGGAAATCAAATTCTACTAAACTATAAATAGTAAAGCTTTCACTATCAAATTCTGGATCTCTTACTCTAAGTGGTGTATTAGTAGTAGATTTATCATATGATCGAATTAAGATCTGATATGAAAGTAAACTTATTAACTAGTCATTACACAACTCTATTGCCTATCTATCTAACCATGATTCCTCCTAGCAAAACCCTATTCCTAACTAAACAACTACTTAATCATGCCAAAGACAAACATAATGACAATGAAAATTGCTATTGTATAAATCAAGAGGGTTCATAATAGCTTCTCTGGAGTGCAAAGATTACAAACTTCATCATTGAAAGCAATGATCAAAGCAGAATAAAAGAAAAGAACAGTGAAAATAAATTATAAACTTTTTAGCCTGGGTGCCTGAAAAATTTGTGAAGTGATGTGTTTTTCTCTGGCTTTAGTCGTTTGTATTTATAGGGGGAGAGAGTCGAGCAGTTGGCCAAGATAAATCAGGAAGAGGATTCGGATAGGAATCCATATATTTGTATCTATCCTGCTCCAGTCGATCGATCAACACTATTATAATCGATCGATTGATATCTGAAATGCGTCTTCTAAAGATTCAGTATCTTATGTGATTATCTCCAACATATTCTGATATCTCCCCGAATCCAACGGTCCGTATCTGAATTTGTTCTCGAAGCTTCCTTGGATTATTGGGTTTTTATCGATCGGTGGGTCTCTCCTCCGGTCGATTGGGCCTTCATCTTATATGGTCTTCTGGATACATCTTCAATGATTTGGGCTTAACTTCTTATTCCTGAGGGAAAATGACTCGATTCCAAGCCCATGTGACAGCTAACTCACGTGGCTTGATTATCTTAACTCCACACTTCAATCCAAAACAAACATCTCCTTTATCTGGGCCTGAGCTTCTGATGTTGATTTGTTGGACTTTATATAAAATGCCCATTTGTGACCTAAAATGCATTATTTTCACAAAAACACTTTACAAACAAAGAAATGTGAAATCTAGTGGTTTATGTTTCAAATCAAATAGCTTCTTCATGAAAAGCACAAAAAATATATCTCGAAAAGCGGTAAAATATCATCCCTATCAAAACCGTACAAAAGAAAAAAACTACAAAGAGAAGAGAACCGGACCGGTGTCGACGGTCATAGACCGGACGCCGGCCGGGGAAGAGATATGTTATTTTTTTTCTTTATTTTCTGTTATAAAAATAAGAGATATTGTGGTAACTGTTTTTTTTTTTTTGAAAAGTTAGTGGTATATGATAGGATTGATATTTTACCACTTTTTACTATGAATTTCAATTACTTTTGATGCCAAAACCAAATGATTTCAAGATAAATGTCATGATTTTCACTATTTTAAGTTTTCGAAGTGTTTTTGGAGAAAACAAACTTTTTAGGTACCAAGATAGACTTTTCTTGCTTAAATCAGAAATCCAGTACGAGAAGAAGATGCTCGGATGAAAATTATGTGCAAACTGGATTGAATTGAAACTTGGAGGTAACTGGCCTTTTAAAAATATAATCGCACTTGGTGGGATTCAAACACACGACCGCACATCTGAACAAGGAAGGCAGTAACCAATTTGCCATGTTCATTTTCTTTGCTATTTGTATATAAATTTAGTTATATTATCTCTCCAAGCCATATTTTCAAACAAAAATTAAACACAAAACA
>OVAP01003361.1:0-16819 GCA_900406295.1 Aurinia saxatilis
TTGTTGTGCACTTGCAGTTAGAAATGCATAGGGTAAAACTTTGTGTATCAATAATTCGTACTCGGAAGGACCGTCCTGGTACATCAACTCCCTCTCAAGCAAGCTGGCTTCCAGGTCCGCAAGATCGGGGGGAGCCTCACCCCTCATAAGCCTCATCAGTTTGAGAGAATCCTCAACCTGAAGCAAGACAAAGTTCGAATGAGAACAAACAATACAAATGGAAACAAGATAAATCGTCCATACGACTCACCTGGTAATGCATGGCCATCTGAGTAGCTAGCTCTTCCTTCAGAAGAATGACCTTGGCATGGGTACACTCGACGCGGCGGAAAAACGTTTCATCCATATCGGCACCATCACGCGGAGAGCTGTAGCATCAGAAGCTTCTTTGGCTGCCTTCCTCTTGTGCTTGGAGGCCCGCTTCTTCTGCAGCTTCACTTGATCTTCCAACTGCTCAATCTTAAGACGACGCCCCTCAGTCTTCGTCTTCAGAATGGCCAGCTGCCCCTCGAGTCTCGCCTTGTCCGCCTGGAGGCCATCGATATCCGTTTGGTAGCTAGTCACCAGCCAGATACGATTCAAAAACAAAATCACCAAAGCAAAGTCGGAGACCGCTTATATCCATCCCAGCGCTCGAAGCATCCAGGTAATGCTCCCGGTGATGCAGAGATTCCACCGGCACATGCGGGTTCCGAACACGAACCACATGGGCGAAGTACTTGCCCGCAAAGACTCGACCATCCACGATAGGCGGGGCAGACATCAGGGGATCAAAAACATCAGGGCCCGCGTCGGAAGGAGCTTTTTTCTCAACTACCGAAGAAGAATCCTCTGCCGCCCTCTTGGCCTTCTTCCCCGTATCAGTGTCCGCAACGCCCTTGCCTTTGTCAATACTACACGGGGTACCCACGGGTTTGGTACCAAGCACGACTTCCCTCGGAGGAAGGACAGAACTCCTGGCAGGCTCCCTACGTCCATCAATGCAAGCCTCGCCGGACTGAGTCCCAGCACCGCTGGACGATCCGCCCAACATAATCGAAATCAATGAGAGTTGCCCTCTTCTTCATAATTTCAAGAGGATCTTCTGTACGAGGAGGAGAATCGTATCCAGGCAAACGGAAGCGGGCCCGCTCGACTCTATCCAGCGAGAAGGTTTCTTTCCAATGGCTTGAACGCCCCCTAAACTGATCACGCAACTCGGAGTAGTGCTCGTCTCGCGGCACCAACGGATAGATCACTGCAAGCAAAGTATCATGGCTTGTGCGGCCCACATCCGCGACGTTGGTCGCTGGCCTTGAACTTTCAGCATAACCCACGTCCTGAGCATCCAAGGTCGACTTGCACTCGAGCCAACACGAGCGTTCAGCGAGAAACTCCGACCAAAGATCGCCTTCAGAGTCGTCGTGCCCCACATCCGGACGTGAGTCATGATCCGATCTCTCCGACCGGCGTCCATGCCTTTTCTTCTTGAACATGGCATGCACCTTCTTCAACATACGTTCCTTACGATCGTGGCCATTGCAATCACCCTCCATCTTCCGTTGTACTCTCTAAAGTATGGGGAGGGATACGAAGGTGAATAACGCTCCGACATCCCCACAACGACTACGTAGCCTAGATCATAGACTCAGGGGGATCCAAACTCTACAAACACCTGAATTCCTAGCAAACTACCCAAGCATGACAGTCTCTACCAAAACTAAAACTAGGAAGTCACATCACTAAAGCATGAAGAACATCAAGATCAGAGTAAAGAGCAGGGAGTTACCTGATAAACCTTGGGGACATGGAAACTTCAGAAGTGAAAACCCTGGTTGGAAGCGAGGAAGGATACTCTCTTAAATAGAAGATTTTTTGTGGGAAACGTCTCGGTTAGAGAGCCAGGGCATCCCAACAGTCTTCGTATACGGAGTGGGGAACCACGCGACCTACTCACAATGGAACTATCCATCGAAAGATCTGTTCGACGCACGAACAGTGTGCGGTCGGAAAGGACACAAACATTATACATGCATCAATCTTCAAGCTTCAACTCGAACTCTCCATCGCTAATCAAGCAACAAAGAGTTGGGGGGCTAACTGTGGGGGTCGGATTCCACCCCCGAAGATTGATAGCATAAAACGGTCAACGGCAATGACCCACGACTCGGATATCCGTCCCCATCATCAAGCATCTTAACGCTCGATGAAACATCTCCGATCCTAGACCGACTTAGATGTTCGAGATACGACCGTTGTGGGTCCCGACCATAACTTTGGCAAGCGTCTTTCTAGCTAAGTTCAATTTGGGTCCGTACGAACCATCGGAGATGGATCGGACACGACACGATCCATGCGCGAGTGCACGGATCAGTCCACGGCAAGATCGGAGGAGTCGCAAGCCACGACCACCAAGGGTGGCCCGCGGGCCACAATCCTCTTGCGGCTCGCGGGCCACAGAGCTCAATTTGGCTCGCTAGCCATGGACCCTCCCACTGCTCACGGGCCACGATCCTCCGACCTTCCTTCAATCCGTCTGATTCATCGATAGTCCTTTTGACCCGTTCGGGTAATCATCGATGGTCCTTCCGATGACACGACTCGTGGACCACGACAAAGAAGAGGCTCGCGGGCCACGCGAACCAAGTGTGGCTCGAGGGCCTCGACAAGCAAGGTACTCACGTGCCACGACGAGCAAGGTACTCGCGGGCCACGCTAGTGTGTTGTGGCTCGCGGGCCACGGATATCCTTCTGTGTCCGCGGGCCACGACCCTTCCGACCTTCCTTCGATCTTTCCGATTCATCGATAGTCCTTCCGACCCATCATGGTACTCATCGATGATCCTTCCGATGACACGACTCGTGGACCACGACAAAGAAGAGGCTCNATGACTCGCGGACTACGACGAAGAGGATGCTCGAGGGCCATGCGAACCAAGTGTAGCTCGCGGGCCACGACGAGCAAGGTACTCGCGGGCCACGCGAGTGTGTTGTGGCTCGCGGGCCACGGATATACTTTTGTGTCAACGGGCCACGACCCTTCCGACCTTCCTTCGATCCTTCCGATTTATCGATAGTCCTTTTGACCCATCAGGGTACTCATCGATGATCCTTCCGTTGACACGACTCGTGGACCACGACAAAGAAGAGGCTCGCGGGCCACGCGAACCAAGTGTTGCTCACGGGCCACGACGAGCAAGATACTCGTGGGCCGCGCGAGTGTGTTGTGGGTAGCGGGCCACATATATCCTTCCGTGTCTGCGGGCCACGACCCTTCCGAACCTCCCGATGTGTCCCACGATCCTCCCGAGGATCGTCCGATACATCCCATGGTCCTTCCGATGCCGTGGGTCCCGAGCTACATCGCAACGTAGCTCGCGGGCCACGACTTAGTATGTGGGTCGCGAGCTACATCGCAACATAGCTCGCGGGCCACGACTTATCGAGTGGGCCGCGAGCTACATCGCAACGTAGCTCGCGGGCCACGACTAATCGCGTGGCGAGTTACATCGTAACGTAGCTCGCAGGCCATGACTTATTGCGTGGGTCGCGAACTACATCGCAACGTAGCTCGCGGGCCACGACTTATCGCGTGGGTCGCGAGCTACATCGCGACGTAGCTCGCGGGCCATGACTCCCTTGACAACGTTCCTCGACACGTCCCGCGGACAAGTAACCATGCATGGTTCACATAACGGTCTCCATACGAACCTGACAACCCAAGTCATCCTGTGGGTCCCAATTGATCAACGTTTGCAACCATCGACAATCGGAAGACTCATGAAGAACATTTCATATCCGTGATCATACTCTTTTTCCCTCGGTAATGTCTTTTCCCACGTGGTTTTCCTTACCAAAGTTTTTAACGAGGTGGTCATCAGAGCACATACGACCCATGAGATTATCGGACAATCTCGTGGGCCCAGAAACATTCCTAGCTAGCCAAATAGCCTAGTTCCAAGTTGTGGGCCCATATTCCTCAAGAGCATAACCCTACGAAGTAATCCCAGCGCCGTCAAGCAAGAAGGTGCAAGAATGAGTATATTCATCACATCACCAAGAAGAGGAAATTGTCCCAAAAACGATCGGAGAAAAAGGAAGTTCATCGGAGGAAAGGGAAAGACGGCCCACAAGGAGCTTGGGTTCCAAGGCGGTTTAGCTAGCAGTATATATATGATCTAAGGTCGAAGGTCTTAGATCATCTTCTTCTCTCTCGAATAGCTTAGGTGTTAACAACTTGTATTCGAGAATTCTCTTTGCTATCAATAAAGCGACCCTGCTTCTCTTACCTTGTTCTTTGTCTTTCTCTTTAACTTTATGAGCGGTTCATACTAAGAGAATCGACGATCCCTTAAAAGATCCGTTAGACAAGTTTTTGGTTGTGTGTGAATTCCTGCCCACACAACACTTGATGAATGGTCAGATGTGGAAGTTCATGGCATGATTGAAATTGGAGGAAATGCTTATGCTAATTCACTTTACAAAGCCTTTGTACCCGAAGGATGTTCTAAACCTGGACCCGATGTTAGTCATGACCAGTGTATGAGATTTATCCAGTAAGATTTGTGACAGGACAAATCTATTAAAGTTTTAGCGAGTTATTCGAAACTTGAATCTGAATGTAGGTCAAAATATGGACTTCAAGAGTTTCTGAAGCCAAGCTTACGAATTACGTCCAAGAAGCGCCCAGCAAAGCACAATATTTTTTAAAAAGAAGCGATATAGAAAGAGACTACTGAAGACGCATTGACCTGACATTTGCATGATAAGAAGTTTAGCAACCACTACAGAGACGGAGGACCAAGTGAGAGTCGACTCCTTCTGAATCCATTCTTGAGTCCATTCTTCACCATATGGATCACAAGTGACAATGGATTCATATGTGTAGCCTTCCAGCTTTAAAGAAAATTGTGTTGAGGGTGGAACTGTACTTGCATGTTTTTGTTGTATCTTTTCACATGTAACTCTAGAAAAATACACATATGGATGTGTGTGTTTTTTTGTATGCATCTTTTATCTTCCATTTTCTTCGTTATAACTTCAATTTATGCAAGTAAAGTCAAGTCTTCACGTTTTGTCTTATCATTTATGTCTTTTTTTTACATCTTTTTGTTATATCTTTTCACTTACAATCCTAGAAATGTTCGTAGAGATGTGTCTCTTCATATGCAACTTTTTGTTTGTATCTATTAGTTTGCACTTTTTCGTTATAATTACCATCTATACAAATCAAATTGTGCCTTCTCGATTTTGTCCTTGTGTTTGCATATTATGTCTTTTTGCTTGCATGTATCGTTTGTGTCTTTTCATTTTCTTAGTTTGCAACCCGAAAAACTACTCGTTGGGATATGCCTTTGTGTGTGCATTTCCGTTTAGGTATTTAAGTTTGCATTATCAATATATTATTTATGCAAGTAAGATTGTGTATTCTTGTTTGAGTCTTATCTTTATTTTATTATCGCTTGCGCCTTGCAAGCCTTTTTGTGTATGCATTTTCAATTTCGATTATGCACGGAGGGACGTTATATATTTTTGTTAGCACTTTTTTAAGAGTCAGGTCCTCTCACACTTGTATTTTTTTAACTTTTATATATCTACAAACATTCTTCTTTCCAAACGACAATTGAAAAAAAAAAGAACTAAATTATAATTTTCAAACCAAAAGTAATGTATTTATTTCAACCTTACTAGATCAATGTGTATGTGGAGAGTGTGACCCTGCATAAATAATAAGTACGATATCTAATACAATGCTATCTCATGAATTCTCAAAATGTTTGCATTGTAAGATTTAAGATCTATCCGACAATGAAATATTTGGTCAAACTCTATTTTAAAACCAATTAAAATTTATGGCTAGAATATACACTATACGAGAACAAAATATAGTTTAATTAATAATCAATTAAAGTTTTTGGCTAGAATATACACTATACGAGAACTATATAACCGATTGGATCCTAAATCCCTAGAATCAAAATATCCTAACCAAAACCAAACTGGAATCGAACTGGTACTGAATAGAATGGATACACTGAATATCCGAATATACACCTTCACTTACACCTGAAATACCATTAAATACCCGAAATATCATTTAATACCTGAAACAGCAGTAAAATATTTGAACCCGAATATCTGAATTATCAAATTGTATCCGAAATATCATTAAATACCCAAAATACCAGAAAAATATTCGATATAGAATATCCGAATTACCTAAATCTACCCAAAATACCATTAAACCGTAAACTGAAACCAAATGGTACCGAACCAAAACTGAATCGAAAATATTGCCTGAACTGAATATCCCAAAGGCCATGCTTAATTCACAGAATAATTTAAGGTGTTTTTGGAAAGTGACCAACAAGTATTGATTGTTGTATACATTGTGAATTGATCATGGCTATTTACTTGATTTGATGTTTTTAATACGATTAGTATAGCTAAATCAACCCCTATAAAATTGAACTTAAGTACATTTTGGTTTTGATTAGTAGTCTAACAATACAGTATCATGTTCTATCAGAAACAAACTACAAATGAAAGATGTAGATAATATCTAGACAAATCCTACAAAGTATTATTTGACAAGTCTCTGACTTTGTCCTAGGTGTCTACAGCCTAACTCTGACGTGGTTTTAAAAGATACTTTCTGGAAGATGTTTGTGAGAATTGGCGATGTTCTTCATCCTCTAAGATCTCAATTTCTGTTTGTTAATCTCTTTGTTCGCCTTGTGATTTGGAGCAAATCTATGTTTTCAATATTTGATATGGTCAAGATTTGAATAATTGGGTTTTTTTCGAATGGTACTATCGATATCGAGATTGTTCGATGTTGTTTCCTCTGCTCCGTCGATAAACTGCTCACTCCGGCGATTTGAAGAATTACAATTTTCAGGCCGTGTTTAAAGGAATCGCAGATTTGGGAAGACTGACTCAATTGGGTCCAAGATGATCAGAAGCAAACTTGAGCACAAGGTTGATGATGCGACGAAACTAAGTCGTTTGAGGGGTTTCACTGATTTAAAAGCAAGACTTTCCATTGGCAAGCCTATTTAATGAGTACAGTGACACTAAACTAACTCGTCTCTGTTGTTTTTTGCAGTTTTTTTCCTTGATGTGTGTGGAACTTTAGACTCTTGTTGAATGTGGTGAGGCTGACTTAGGTTAGTCTCTTTTGACATCCTGCTCCTACTTTGAAGTTTGAAACAATGATTCTGCAAAACTATCACCATCATCAGAAAAATGCAAACATATTAGTGATACTAAAATCTGCTTAGGTTGTTACAATATCTTTCCTTAGAGTAATCTAGAATGAATACTCCAATGGGAATATACGTTTTTAAAAATATCAATAATTTTGCAGCCTTTCATGTGGATGATTCAGAAGTAACGCTGAATGTTTGTTTGGGTAAAGAATTTTTGGAAGAGAGGTAAGAGTGAAAGAAAGCAGATTCATAATTTGAAGGTTTCGGTCATGAGCGTTGTTCAGGTCTCTTTACATTTATGAATTTTGGAATCCGCTTACAAACTTCCATTTAGCTGCAGTAATACAATTTATAACAAAAAAAATCTATAGTCGGCAGAAATTGAGAAGGAGTTTCTAGACAAGAGGACACGAGTAATCCAAAAAGTTGGGATTGTATTAAATTGTTTAAACTATGCATGTATTGTTGTTCCAGGATGCAAACAAGATGGGTCTGTCCACAATTGGAGAAGAAGTTCAGTCCTTGGCTCAAAAAACAAAAGAGAATGGCCTAAAGCCAGAATATATAATTAATCTAATTAGGATCCATAAATATAATTGAAAGCTCTGGAATTTGTGAATGTACTTTAGTTACTTGAAAGAAACTGCAGAGTAAATAGATGATCCAATGCCTTTTCCTATTGTTTCTTTTCAATGTTTTTACAACCATTAGAGGTTAAAGAAGATCAGTTGAAGTCTGTATCAGCAAGGAAACAGAGCCTTGAAAATCACTCGGGAACAAGAACAAGAGAAACCTCAGAAGAAGGTTGATGGATAACTTGAACTCTAGGTGAATTGTGTGTTGGGAATTACTAAGACAATCAGTTTGTGGAGAATATCAGCAACGTGCTTTTGTAGGTTTGTGTGAGGTGTTGGTTGTGTATGCGGTTGAATATCACGTACGATCAAGATATGTGAATAAATCATACTCTAATAAGTGGATCAGGCGAAGTGAGATTGAAAGAGACCATAACAAGATCATGAGCATAGATGAACCTGAGAATATCGTGTGTCACCAAATGAAAGATTGATAGCTGGTACGGGTGATCGAACTCCTATAGTAAGCCTAATGGAAGCCCTGAACACTGTTAAACTTTAGGGATTGACAAAGAGGCTCATGGTGGCAATAGCAGCACAAGAGCTGCAATAAACGACTTCTTAGCAAATAGCTGAAGTTTTCTTAACTTCTTCTATTATATAAATCATTACATTCTTTACTATATGGATGTGTGTATATTTGCAGGCTACACAAGTGTTTATACTTACTGACAAGCTAAAAGATGCAAAATTGATAGTGATAATGTACCATCTCTTCAAACAAGCCACTTCTGTTGAAAAGAGATAAAGAGAAGCTACCAGAGATGGCTAAGAGAAGTGCCTATTATGGAGTCTTGAAAATTCTGAATCGTGTGTTTTCGGAACATGAAAATGCCCAAGTTGTGTGTCACAGGTCATATTGTAGTTCTTGATTTTTCTTTTAAGGGTAGTTAGTTTTATATGTTATATTTTTGTTTATGAGTTTGCGTTTGTGGTTATGTGAACTAATTTTTTTAACCGAATTAGAAAAAAAAGAGGTAAAATCCAACTACACCGAACCAAACAAAATCAAATCATACTAAATTTAATATAATAATACTAATAATAATAAAATTAATAATAATAATAACAATAATAATAATAATAATAATAATAATAATAATAATAATAATAATAATCTATTAATAATAACAATCTTACAATTGGTATTTACCACTATAAATAATAGCAAAAAATATTTAATGAAATATTTTTAAAGAATGACAATATTTTTGGTAAAACAATGATAAAATTAGATACCAATATAACCTGTGGAGTGTGTGTGAAGCAAAATAAAGAAATTATTTATTTTTCGGTAGTGAAATATAAGCATAATGTATATAAAAAATTACTTGACAAATAAAGGATAGTGAAATTTAGAAAATATACATAGTAAATACAAAACAATATGCCGATAAAACGATTGTAGAGCAATGTGGTTCTAATTTCTTTTATTTTGAGAGTGTTCGGATAAAACATCAATCTGATCATATTTTATTTAGGGTATGCTTCCAAACGGGACAAAAGTCGCATTGAAAAGTCTATAAAAAATGGCAGAGTGACCTTGCTGCCACGATCCAATGAGATTTAGTCATTTGTCGCTAAGATTCAAAAAAATGAAAATAAAGATAAAAAAAGAGAGTCTATCATAGCCATCGAGTCAAGGCCCATGAGAGTTCAAGAACGACATTGTTCCTTTAATTCTTATAGCATAAATATACAACATATACTATTAATGAATAAAATATAGACAAAAACAAAGGTATATAATATACTAATTACAATAAATTTAAAAGCACACGACCGGTCATTCCTTTAAAACGACAGATGTTGTGTACAAGGAAAACTTCTATAATGTTGGTTAGAATATTTGTGAGCTTTGTTCAATCGTTGTTTTATATTGCTTTTACAATTCTTTGTTTTTCCTGCTATTAGCTCAAACATTATAGAATCATATTTGATTTAAATTGTATGTTTTTATATAAAAATTATTTCCAGCCTGCACAAGGTGCTGTTATAATTTTGCGAAAATGGTAACTTTTACGAAAGTTGAACCATTTGGGTAAAAAACTCAAGACTTATACTCAAGTCTCAAATGCAAATATGTTAGATAAGTACATATATGTACCAATATTATTATTTTTTAAAATAATGATAATACATAAATCTCTATAATATAAAATGCTCATTGTATCTCAATATCAAGCTAATTGTATGCTATCATTTTATTCATATATAGTAGAACTAAAAGATTTTTTTATTATTAAAAAGCTGAAAATTGAGACTAACAAAATTATTTTATTACAATAATTAAAACATTACAATAAAAAAAACAAATTAGATGTTAATTTGTCCATTTATACAATTTGATCGAATAAAACAGATTTCAAACATTTGGATTAAAATATCATTTTAGGTATAAACAAGCCAGATTTAACAAATTCATCCAACAAAACTTCTAAAGAGTAATTTGAGATCATTGATTATAATATATGGGTAAGTTTGAACTTTGAAGCATTATAGATTAAAAATGAAAATAAATCAAAAGTCTTAAAAACATAATAAATTTAGGTGATAGGTGAATGTACTTTTTACATCGCTTCCCAGGGGCACAAGGGGCGAAGTAAAAAGGACACGGACCAATCGTTCTTCTAATCGACAAATGTTATTTACAAGAAAATCTTTGATAGTGTTCTTATTACAGACAAAGATGAGACGGTTAAAACTAAAATGAAAATGTTGTGTACAAGGAAATCTTCAATAGTGTTGGTTAGAACCTTGCTTTACTTTTTCCGTTCGATTTTTTCTATTCGTTTTACAATTTTTTTATTTTCCTACTGTTAGCCCAAATGTTACAAATAATTTACTTCTTATTATATAATCATTTTTTATTTAAATGGTGTTTTCTTAATAAAATATTATAGTCCGCACAAGGTGCGGACCAGCATGCTAACTTGTGCCGAAAGCACGGGCTAATGCTTTATCACAAGATAAAATACTTGGTGACAATACCGTGTAGCGCACTACTCAATCGTCCCGGACTTGGGACCAATAGAGAAAGCAAATCTTTTTCATGTGTGAATCTGTTTGTTCATGAGATTAAGGGTTTTAAAGCTTTCTATAATGTGTTCCTAAGTGGATTGGTTTGATGGTTGTACATTCTTGGAATTTTCTGATTCTACTTCGGCATATTTTGAACACACATAATTCTTCTTCCATTACCATTTGAAGCAACTTCTCATAATTCTTTTGCCATTGATCATTCATCTGTAAAGATCTTCTCTATCCAAGTTTAAGGCTGAGGGAAAGATTATCTTTCCCGATTGTGTTGATGGCTGAAGGAAAGATGATACATCTCAACAACTTTCCTTTGACAAGCTCCAAACCTTGCAAGACCTATCTTCTGAAGCAGAAACTATGATAGCATTGCAGCCGTCAATGACAATGTCAGTAACAGACATTGTGGCTTATTAAAATTATGTTCGTAGAGAGTGTTCCCTTGCTGCCTCTGGAAATCATCAAAGAGCCTTATAAGACACCACACTCTAAGTTCCTTCCCTGTTAGATGCAAGAGCCTTTATTTACTACACCGGGAAGCTCTTCACTTCTACTTGAGGCTTATTCCAGGACAAGTTAGAAAATCGAGCTAGAGGAAGCCGTTGTGTTACGAAGCTGAGAGGCGGCGAGGAATTTCTCACCGACGGCGGGAGACCGTTCGTGTGTTAGAGGCACACGGCTTGAATCGAAGTTGCTCTTTACCGGTTTTGAGATCCCAACTTCCGATTCCTCCTCGATCGACGACAAAGCAGTTACATAAATCTCCATTGCTTTCTCTCACGACTGAGGGGAATTAGAAAATACTATTTTTGTGTGCTTTTGAAAATTGAAAAGAGCACTCTATAATATCATTTTTATTTTTATTTTTATTTTACAAAAGTTCCAAATAATCTTATATACATTTGTGAGAACGAAAATCCTACGCGTCGAGCTCACAATGATTATACGGTTTTTTCCATATTTTAATTAAAAGGAGATTATGTGTCAAAATACTATTAGATGTGTGATATGTCATAAAAGTCTGTTTTAATTTCTCTACCGCCCATAACTATAAAAAGGTTCTCTAATAAAAAGAAAAAATTGAATTAAAAAAGATTACATGTCTTAATACTATTTGATGTGTGAAATGTCATCAAAATCAGTTTTAATTTCTCTACGGCCCATAATAATAAAAAAAGGAAAATTGAATTAGTTTCCAAAAACTACTCATTCGATAAAATTTCGCGTAGGTTGTTGGCAAACGGAAAATTTGAATTTGACAACTTTATTAAAAGTATACTCATTAACGATAAAAAGGTTCAGATAAACAAAAATATACTCAATAACGATGAACTTTCGCGTAGGTTGTTAGTAAACAAAAACTTTAAATTGGACAACCTAAACAATTGGTCAATTAATAAATATTTTAATCACATATTTCTTTATATTTGTTTTGTAGGTAGGTGAAAAACGAAACAACATTAGTTGCTTACTTATATAATCGTTTGCATATGATATTACTTGGCGAAGATTCTTTTAAAATTCAAGTGTTTTAACTATAAGATCATTTTTAAAAAAGGGAAAAATAGCTAAAGTCATGAATCATTTGGATTCCTCAAAAAAATATAGCTAAACTAATAAATTATTTGGATTCCCCACATCGGGAATCACGTGTTTATTTGTTAATTTCCTCATAGGTTGTTGGCAAACAAAAAACATTTAATTAAATAGTCATTTTTAACCCGTTTAAAGCCATTTAAATTTCTCTACGCCTCATAATGATAAAAAAACAAAAGTATACTCATCAACAATAAAAAAGGTTCGAAAAACAAAACTATACTCATTAACGATAAAAAATGTTGTTTACTGGAGAACATTTCTTGCTTATTTATATCATCTTTTTGCATATGTTGTTATTTTGCGAAAACTCATGAAAAATCATATAAAAAAGGAAAAAAAACTGAATTATTTGGATTCTCCACGTGGGGAATCACTGTATTTTTTTGTTAATTTCTGCGTACCATATGTTCGCTACAGAAAAATAGAATTAACCATGTCTAGCGAATGATAAATATAATAATAAATAACATATACAAAATAGCTAAATAACGATAGCTAATTAGTGTTTATAATGATAAAAAACAAAACAAAAGTATACTCATTAACAATAAAAAGGTTCAAAAACAAAATTATACTCATTAACGACAAAATGGTTGTTTATTAAACAACACTACTTGCTTACTTATATCATCTTTTTGCATATATTGTTATTTGACGAAAAATCTTTTAAAATTCAAGTGTTTTTACTATAAAATCATATATAAAAGAAAAGAAAGCTAAAATCATGAATTATTTAGACTTGTCGCGTGGGGAATCATTGTGTTTATTAGTTAATTTTTGCGTAACATATGGTCACTACAAAAGAAATAGTATAAACTGTACCCAACATATGATAAATATAATAATAAATAACATATAATCATTAAATGGTTATAAATAAAAACATATAAATAAAGCCATGCTATTTTGCTCTACAATTCTTTTCTACACAATTGTTGACATCTCCTCTTCCTTTTTTTCGCTACAAATATTAACTGGGATTCCAAGCTCGATTTATCAATCTCCCACCGTGAGAGTCGCCCGAGTTTTATCAATCTCCCACTTTTTAGGATTTAAAGTTCGTTTAGCGAACCATGGTTTATGGTTAAAACCTTATATGGTTATGGTTTAGTGTTATTTTGGTTTAAGATTTAAGGTTTTAGGGTTTAGATTTTAGTGATTTTTGAATAAAGATCGTTTTTGGTGTTTAGGATTTTAGAGTTTAGGGTTTTAAACATAAACCCTAAAAAAATTATAAGACATTTCAAAAATATTTAAAATAATAATTTACTTTAGAAAATGTAAAAATAAAATAAAATGGTTCTTTAAGATTTAGAGTTTGTTTAGGGTTCCACGGTTTAGGGTTTAGGGTTAAAACCTTATATGATTAGGGTTTAGTATTACTTGGGTTTAAGATTTAAGGTTTAGATTTAAGTTATTTTTTAGTAAAAATCTTTTTTGGTGTATAGGATTTAAGGGTTTAGGGTTTTAAACCTAAACCTTAGACAATAAACCTTAAAACCCCAAAAACATAATAAGACATTTTAAAAATATTTATAAATGTAATTTACTTTTTAAAAATATAAAAGATGATCTTTTTGAAAAAAAAACTACACCAAAATAGGTATTTTTAAAATTCTCCCTTATCTCTGTGATTTAGAGTTGTTTATTTTTTATTTTACAGTATCAATTTCACCACATCTTTCAAAATATTCTAGTTGTGTTTTCACACGGTTAAGAAACTCATGTAGGTTGATTTCACAAATAAAATAGAATGGGATTTGATATGTCGAGTGATTGATCGTATCACTTTTGTGCCAAGTGTATGTGGAAAAATTTACCATCTAATAAAGTTGTTCAATATCGTGATAGGTGAAAAGATTTTTAAAGAAATCCTAATAATTGATGGGAGGATTTTTCAATATTTTAAAAACGAATATTATGCACTAGGTTTGGTTGATCAACTTTTGGCTTTTTGTTTTTTATGTTGTTATTCATATTGGTTTGGTTTAAATTGAGTATTTGCGTAATGTTAAAATATTTTAAATTCAACTAATTTTTTAGGAATGTATTTTAAATAATCATCCCGCGCTTTAGCGCCGGCACCACGTAGTAATATCTTAAAAGCTGGTATTAATATTTGTCACTATAACTAATACCGAGAAATTATTAATGAAAATCATAGAGAAATACTTTTGGTAATAAAATTTTATAAATTTAGATATAAATATAACTTGGGCCAAGTGTGAAATATTTATATTTAATTCAAAATATGAAAATAAAGAAATTATTATTTTTCGGCGATGAAAAGTGCGCACAAGGTATTTTTTACTTCGCATCCCCTTGTGCCCCGAAAAAAACACAAGAGGATGCGAAGTAAAAAAGACACATACCGATCATTCTTCTAATGCATATGTTGAAACAAAGGGTGAGTTCATTTTATTACTTCATTGTTTCCATTCCTTGCTTTGTTTATATTACATTTACATTTCTTTGTTTTTCTAATTTGTTGGTTCAACTATTATTAACAAACGCACCATACAAATGAAAAAAGTATCAGATTTATGATATTATTATAGAATTCTATTTGGTTTTATTTGTGTAAATTATAATAAAAACTTTTCCGGTCCACACAATCAACTAGTTATATGAACGCAGAAAAAAAGAAAAAGAAATATATGATTCATGGACCTGAAATAGTCCATTGACCATGTAGCCCAAAAGGTTAGAAATCACTAAATTATTAATTACGACATATATTCATGCAACTTATAAACCAAGAATCTCCCTCTAGGGTTTAAGACAAGAGTATCATTGTGTGGGTTGGATTCCACCCCCGAAGATTGACAGATCAAAACGGTTAAGTGTTTTCCACAAAACACAACTATGGCCCACAAGTTGATCATGCGCTTAGACCACCGAACATTGCAGTCATAACCATCATCGATCGTCGGTAGGTTGCAATGCTTACACGGTTGGACCTACACAGGTCCCATGATCAAGCTTATCCAAACCATGTTCGTATGAACATTCCGTTGGTGGGTCCCGACAGACCTCACCAGGCATTGTGCTAGCTAAATCCCACCGTGGGTCCCAAGTGACCATGGACAAGCCAACTTGATCTCTCGGTGATCAAGTGAACGTCCGGACACGAAATGGACCCACAAAGGATCGTGTGAGCATCCCAAGACTGTCCCGTGAGCCAAATCCCGCGTTACGACCCACGAGACAAGCTCACCATTTTTGTATGCAAACTAGACCTCTCTATGGCCCACAGACCATCCAGCCAGACAAGCTATGTCCTGGCCTGGCCCACAGACCATCTAGCCTTCCATGCCAGGCGAGCTACACCCTGGTCTGGCCCACAGACTATCCAGCCTTCTTCATGAGCGAGCTTCATGTCTGTTGTGGCCCGCGAGATCGTCCGTGCTCCATTGCCCGCGAGCTACGTCCAAGCCATGGCCCACAGACAAGTTCTCCATTCTTGTCCGCGAGCTATGTCCAAGCCATGGCCCACGGACAAGCTTCTCCATAGTCAGCGAGCTCCATGGCCCACGGACGAGTCCTTCCATCCTTGTCCGCGAGCTACGTCTGGGCCATGGCCCACGAACAAGCTTCTCCATAGTCCGTGAGCTCCACGGCCCACGGACGAGTCCTTCCATCCTTGTCCGCGAGCTACGTTCGGGCCATGGCCCACGAACAAGCTTTTCCATAGCCCGCGAGCTCCACGGCCCACAGACGAGTCCTTTCATCCTTGTCCGCGAGCTACGTCTGGGCCATGGCCCATGGACAAGCTTCTCCATAGTCCGCGAGCTCCACGGCCCATGGGCGAGTCCTTCCATCCTTGTCCGCGAGCTACGTCCAGGCCATGGCCTACAAACAAGTTCTCCATTCTAGTCCGCGAGCTATGTCCGAGCCATGACCCACGGACAAGCTTCTCCATAGTCCGCGAGCTCCACGGCCCACAGACGAGTCCTTCAATCCTTGTCTGTGAGCTACGTCCGGGCCATGGCCCACGGACAAGTTCTCCATTCTTGTCTGCGAGCTACGTCCGAGCCATGGCCCACAGACAAGTTCTCCACAGCCCGCGAGCAACGTCACTCTCCTCAAGTGTCCGCGGGCTAAGTCATGGCCCGCAAGATCAGTTACATTTCACTCCGCGGGCTAGCTTAGCTCGTTTAGCAACATCGCATCTCGTGGGTCCATTTGCGTGACTTAGTTCCATTGAGAACTAAAGGACCCACGATGAACATTTCACCATCGTGATCATACTCTTTTTCCCTTGCCAAGGTTTTTCCCAAGTGGTTTTACTGGCTAAGGTTTTTAATAAGGTGATCATCAGAACACATTCGACTCACGAGATTATCTCAACAATCTTGT